>VWZX01011303.1:843971-858657 GCA_013399015.1 Galbula dea | reverse complement strand
ATAAAGTCCAGAGCTGGTAGCGAGGGGGTGAAGGGAATGGGGGATGGGGAGACCCTCCAAAAATAATGAAATCTCCACAAAAAAACAACAAAAAAAAGAATCCTCGTGTCCCTTCCCCTTGGTTAGGGGAGGTGGGAGCGATTGGGGTGGGGTGGGGGAGGCTCACCCCCTCCTCTCCTCTCCCCTGGCCCAGGGCGGGGAATGGCCCCTGGCTCCCCCTCCATAGTGTGAGGGGTCCCTCCAGCCCCTTGCTCCCCGGGATGGGGCGGGCGGGGGGGCCCGCGGAGGGCTGCGGCTTGCCGAGGGGGGGATGGAAGGAAAGGAGGAAGTAGGGATTTTGTAGGGGGAGGGGCTGAGGAAGAAGGATTTGGGATCGAAACCGAGAAACCAAACGACGTTACTAAGAGCTTGGCTGGCTCAGTTGGAGTCAGAGTCGGAGGAGTCCCCCGAGGAGGAGGAGGAACTGCTGCTGCCCTCCGAGTCGTTGTCATCCTCGTCCTCATCATCCTCATCCTCATCATCCTCGTCGTTCTGGGAAGAGGGTGGACAGGGCAGGGGTTAGCGACAGGGCGAGAGGGAGCCCTAACTGCCATCCACCATCTCCCCCTCGGCTCCCTGCTCGCCCTCCCCGCTGGGGCACGAGGGGGCGAGAGAGGGGGGACGAGGGGAGGGACTCCACAGAACCAGGCGGGGATGCGACCCCATCCCTCCCCCCGGGCGTGGCTGAAAAGAAGGAGAAGGCTGGAGGAGGGAAGGAGTTTGCAAGGGCTCGGCTCTGGGAGTACCAGGGTTTGGGGATGGGGGTGGGAGCGTGCCGGAGCAGCGCGCGGGGAATCCTACCCTCACCTCTGTCACTGCCTCACTACACGATCCGAAGTAGGGTACCCGACCTGCCTCCTGCCTCAGTTTCCCCCCTCTAAAGCCAGGGAAGGAAGAGGCGTGAGCTGAGAACCAGCGAGGGGGTCAAACACCTCACCTGTCCGGTGGTGAGCACAAGGCACGGACACGGTTTCTGGCCCCAGCGCCATCCAGCATACTCTGATTTCAGTTGCACCGGTGTAAAGCTTTGACTCTGGTGACTTACTCGGCATTCACACTGGCGCAAACGGAGCCGAGACCAGACTCAGTATCTCCAGCAGGAAAAAGACAGGAGATTTTTCTCTGCTCACTGGGGGATCTGCACAACCCCCACCTCTACCTCCCGAGGCTGCTCCTAACTATGCCCCGCGGCTGCTCCTCGCACCCTCCCCGGGAACGCCGGGGTGGAGGGGGGGTGGGGCGGGGGAGGTGTGATCCCGTTCCCCCGTTCCCTCCCTGTTGTGCCCCCCTCTGCTTCCCGAAAGCTCTTCCAACCACGATCCTGTCTGAGCCTGGGTGTGGATGTCCCCCAGTCCCTGAGGAGGGTGATGGGAGGGGTTGGGGGGAGGGGGCAGAGCGAGCTGTACAGGGAGCGGAGCAGGGCCTGGGATGGTCCCACTGCCCTCCCTGTGGCACGGTCACCGCAGCCTCACCTCGTCCCCATCCTCGCTCTCCTCCTCGCTGCTCGACTCCGAGGAGTCGCCGCCTTCCTCTGAGGAGTCGCCGTTGTCGTCGTCATCATCATCATCTTCATCATCATCTTCCTCCTCCTCTTCTTCCTCGTCTTCATCCTCTGACTCCTGCAGGGTGGGAAGGGGTCATGGGTGGGTGCCCCAGGATCCCTTCATCCATGGGTGCATTCTTGGTCATCAGCCTTTGGGTTCCTCCATCCACTGAGTGGCTCCTACCCTACATCTCTACATCTTGCCTGGGAGCCATTTCTGTTACAGATGGCCCCAAAAATGCTCTGGGAGCAGATGGAAGGGGATGTTGTAGACTGCAAAGGGGGAGCAAAACCAGACCTGGGTGGGCTTTGAGGATGAGATCTGGGGAGATCTGAGCACAGATTTGGTTTACTGTCTCAAGGAAAGTGCAGGCAGCAGAATGCACCAGGGCTGTCTCAAGTAAGAGGAGGTCTGGCTGTCCCTGGAATGTCCTCCCCAGAGAAGGAGGGTGCTGGGTGTCCCCTGTGCAGAGCATGGCCATTGTGCACTCACCGACTTGGACTGCATGGTTGGCTTCATCTTGGGGTTGGGACCTCGGATCTTCCCTATGCTCTTGCGCTTCTGCAGGAGGGGGAACAGAAACCAAACCCTTTTAGAGGTGCAAGGCTCGAGCTCAGCTCCTTCCCAGTGTCCAGCACAGGGAAAATCCCACTGCTGAGCTGCCACAGGGCAGAACACACCCCTTTGAGGGGTTCTCCTGAGCTTGGCTGATATCCCACACAGCTTCATCTCATCCAGGACTCAGCCCAGCCCCAATCTCCTCCCCATGCTGGTGCCAGGCAGATACTTACATTGGAAGTGTGTTCCTTGTAGGCAGCTCGCTCCTGTGGTGAAAGGCTCTGTGGAGATAGGGGAGAGAGTCAGGGCACAGGGAGGGCTGGGCAGGCAGAGAGCAGGGAAGGAATCCAGCACAGGGCACCCCCTTCCCACCTCTATTTTATTAAAGGCCCTTTAAGTTACAAAATGCCAAGAAAAAAGAAGCTCTGGAGATGGTGGTTCCCAGAAGAAGGCTGTGGGGGCAGAGACCGAGCCAAGCATCCCAAAGATCAACTGATCCCCACCCAGTGCCCCAAGGGGTTCAGCACTCACCTTGAGCCAGATCTCAAGGTGCACCTTGTACTGTTTCTGCTGCTCCTCTGCCAGTTTTTTGTAGTGGTCCTTCTGGCCCTGGGAGATGCGCTGCCAGCGGCTGCCGATCTCCACCATCCGCTCCTTCAGCGGGAGGTGGTTCAGCTCCCCGTTTGACAGCAGCTCCTGAGAGAACTTCTGGTAACCGTTCCTGCCAAGGGGTGTGGGGAGTTCAGATCAGTAAAGCAGATCAGTTGGTGTCCACAGAGAACTGAGGAGTTCACACTCAGCCTGCACTAACCACCATCCAGCCCCCACTGTGGTCCAGCCCACGCTCCCTTCACCCCAGGCTCTTTGGCACCGGTTAGATTCAACTTCTCAGACCCCAGGTACTCACATGGGAGGTTTCTTGGGCTCTCCTTGGAACTTCATTTTCTTGGCAGAGTTGGTGGAGCACGGAGGAGCTCGCATCTCACTCAGCTCCCTCTGAGCCAGAGGAGAAAGAGGGGTCAGGGAGGCAGGGGCAGTGCCAGCTGCAGGGGCATGGCGAGGGGCAGGAAGGAGCAGGGACCAACCTCGTATCGCTTCTGATCCTCTGCTGCTTTCTTGATCCACATCAGCTTCTCCTTCTTCTCCATGTTGTTCCAAGTGGCCTCCATGGCCTTCAGCGCCTTTCCCCGGTCGTTCTGTGGCACAAGCCATCATGTTAGATAAGCAGGATGCCAGAGTGCTACCCACAGACCACAGGGCACCTCCCTGTCCTCCTCTTGGCTCCCAGCCCTCTCAACCTGCTGCCTCAGGTGTGAGAGCAGGGAGAAGGTGGAAGGTAATTCCTGTTGCTGGGAATGACAATCCCACTGCCAGTGTATTTATATGCTTATCAATATCTAAAGGATGAGGGCAAGAAGCTGGGGCCAGACTCTGCTCAGTGGTGGCCAGGGAGAGGCCAAGGGGCACTGGGCACAAACTGGAAGCCAGCAGGTTCCAGCTGAACAGGAGGAGAAATTTCTTTGCTGTTAGTGTACCAGAGCCCTGGCCCAGGCTTTGCAGAGAGGCTGTGGAGTCTCCTTGTGTGGAGAGATTCCCAAGTCAGCTAGAGGTGACCCTGGGCAAGCTGCTGTGGGTGCCCCTGCTGGAGCAGAGGGGTTGAACTAGATGATCCTCAGAGGTCCCTTCCAACCCCTCCCATGCTGGGATTCTGGGATTCCTTTCCCAGCCCACTCCTCACCTTGAAACGAGCCAGGTAGTCTCCAATGACACTCTGTTGCCAGATCTCCTCAGCTGTTTTGGGAGACTCTGGTAGCTTCCCACGCTCCTCTTTATCTGAGCCATGCTTCTTCTCTGACTGTGCCTTCATCGCTGCTTCCCGTGCTTTGTACTTGGCCTGCAGAGGGGTGGATGGTGGGGCTGTGAGAGGACAGCACAGCCTCCCAGGCATAAGCCCCCAGCCCCCAAGAACCAAGTAGGCCACTGCAGCCTCCCCCCGTGCTGTCCCCACAGCGGCACTGTCAAGCTCCCCAACACATCTACAGACTATCACTCCACAAGGAAAACCATCGAGCCTTTAAACTGAAGCTCAAGGATCCTCCAAGGTTTTGACCCACCAGGTCATGAGAGGGAGAGAGCACAGCTGGTAGCACCCACTGGTGTGGCCACCAGTATCTGGGTGATGGCTCCCTGGAGCTGTGATGCTCCTTGGGACAATCATCCCCCAGCTGAGGTGCTGGGAGGTGAGCAAAGGTCCTCGCAGCAGGACAAGGACAGGCAGTGTCCCATGGACTTCTGGAGATGCCCAGTGGCTCAGGACTGAAGGAGAAGGGTCAGGGATGGTACCAACCTTCTTCTTCTCAGAGAGGTCGTTCCACATGCGGGCCAGGAGCCGGGTGAGCTCGCTCTCTGACAGCTCCGGCCGCTCCTCCTGCAGCTGCTTCCGCTTCTCCTCCGAGAAGATGAACATGGCAGAGATGGGCCGCTTGGGCTTCTCTGAGCTGGCCTGGAGGAGGGACACAGGGCCCTGGGTGAGGAACCTGCCTCTCACTGCTAGCCTCCAATCCCAGCAAAGACATGGTGAAAGAACCAAGGAATGAAGCCCTCAGAGCACCCCCGGATGCCAGCAACCCCATTCCCATGTCTCCGGCACGCGCAGTCCCCTCTCCCCAGTTGCCACTCTCACCTTGCCGGTCTCTGGTGAGGACTTTTTGGATGCAGGACTCGTTGCCCCTTTCCGGTTGCTGCCCAGCATCTTCTCCTCACCTAGCACCCGCTGCTGCTCCTCCTCGGGCAGGCTCTGGGTGGCAGAGGAGGACAGACGTGGTTAAGACAGCCTGATGCTAATGAGGTGTTGATGCAATCAGGGAACAGAGACGCTGGGGAGGAGGAACTAACACACGCAGCTGTCCTGACCCAAACGCCACCCCAGCTACGGTCAACATCAGGCACTGCAAGCTTGGGTGTCCCCATGGCTGTGTCACCTCCCTTGCTGGGCAGTGTCCCTCTTCCCCAGCTCTGTCCCTCCCTGGCTCAGTCTCATCTGCTTCCTCTCCATGAAGGCAGAGCGAGCAGGTGCCTGGATCTGGGTTTTTCACCCCCTGCCCTTGCTAGGGCCACATCACATCCGCTCAAGGGCTGAGCACGCTGCTGGGGTGGCCTCAGTGTGGCTCCCCCCACCTACGCCCCAGCCAAGGGAAGGAAGCCAGACACCTTCCTGCTCAGCCACAGCTGCTAACAGCAACCCCACCTCCAACCTCTGGCACCAGCCCTCTGCTCAACCCTGGCTTCCCCTCCCACTCTCACCTCCCAGTGCCCAACTGGAAGACACTGGGTCAGGCATTAGGGTAGCTGGGAAAAGGTCAAGACTATATGCAAACACCTCTGCACAGCACCTACAGCTGGGTCCAACCTTGGAGGGGGGAGCAGAAGAGGACAGCATCAGTGCAGGCCCTCTTTAGCCCATCTCAGCCCCTGGTCACAGCTCCCTCCCCATGTTTGGGGTCACCCATGGTGGAGGCACCCACACATCACTCACCTCCAGGAAGCGGAGGAGCTCGATCTCGTAGTCTTTCTTTTTCTGGAGGGAGATGGAGATGTGTGGTTACACAGAGAACCCAGCCCTGCCTCATCCAGTCCCTGACTCAGTCTCAGCCCCCTCATCCTCCACCCAGCCCATCTGCTGGTACCACACACAAGGACTGGAGAGAGAAGACCACGAGAGGTGACCTCAGGGGGAACTGGTGGTCAAGACAAAAAGAACTGGCACTGAGGAAGGGTGAGAGGCTCATTTTCAACGACTTTTATAGCCCAAGCTCTCCCATCCTCCTACTCCTCCTCCATCCCCATAGCACTGCTGCCCACCTGCCTGTCCCCCTTTGGCTGCTCACCTGGTCACACTTTTTGTGGTATGCATCCTTTTCCTTCTGGGAAAGCAGCTTCCACTGTTGGCTGCACAGCACCATCCGCTCGGTGCTGGGCACGTCTTTCATGTTGGCCATCAGCTCTGCACAGTACAGGGAGTAGCTATTCCTGCAACCAACAGAGACTCAGCATTAGGGACAACCTGCTCTGCTCAGGTCCCCTCTGTGGAGCTGGCTGGGTGCTAAAAGCCCCCTAAGACCTCCCCCTCCAGACGCTCTCTGGGTTGTAGTGGACAGTGAAGTGCTGTGCCAGAGGCGTCTGGATTTTAGGGAAGCCAAGGGTTGGGTTATCCCCTAACCCAGAGCATGCAGCATCACCATGAACCTCGCTGAGATATGTATTTAATGGATATTCAAGGACCAGTTTAACAAGTGCCCATAGTCCCAGAAAGAGCTTCTCAAAGCCAGGCAAAACTCCAGTTTCTTCGTTAGCAAGAAGCAGCATCTGCCCAAGCTGAGCCTGAAGGGACAGCTCAGAGAGGGACATGTCCCCTCACACCAAGACAGAGAGGGACAAGACTCACGGAGGTGGCTTTGTGGGTCGTCCATCAAACTTGTCCTTGAGCTGGCGCTCGGCCTTGGTGAGGGTGGAGCGGGTGATGCCCTCCTCGCTGATGTTCAGCTCAGGGTGCTTCTGGATGTAGTCCCTCATGATCTCCTGCAGAGGAGAGAGAGCAGTCAGGAGAGAGGTTCTGATCCCCACCTGCCTGGGGGCCAGAGGAGGAGGAGGAACGAGAAGCCAACCATTGCCCTAATCATCTCCCCAGGAGTACTTCTCCCTTGCCTGAACACCGCTGGAGGAGGCACGGCTCCGACTCGCTAGGGATCTGGCTGAACCCCACTGCTGGCTATGGTGTGAGGTGAGGCTGGCTAACAGCCACTGGCTCAGAGTGAGTGTAGGGCCGAGTGTGGAGGGGAAGGGGTGAGGCTGCTCCCTACCTCGTACTCCTTCCGCTGTTCCAGGGCCTTATGAATCCATTTCAGCCTCTTTTTATCCGAGAGTTGAGACCACTGCTTGCCCAGCGACTCTTTCACCTCCTTCGTGGTGGCCTGAAAACCCAAAGCCAGAGGTGAGGGCAGAGGGGTAAAATCCAAAAAAAAAAAAAAAAACAAAAAAGGAAAAAAAATAAGAATGAGGAGGGGAAAAAAAGGATAAAAAAGGATAAAAAAGGGGCAAAAATCAGGTGGCTCACCAGCTCAGCACGGCAGCCCCCAGCCGGGGGTGCACAGAGTGGCTGTGAGCCGAGCTCATGGCCGGGGAAGGGGCTGTGTGTGAGTGAGGGGCATGGCCAGAGGTGGATGTGTGTGCTGGAAATCTTTTCTGTCCTGACTCAGGCTGTGGTCACCCCTTCAACTGTAGGCAAAGAAGTGGGGTCTGTAGCCCTGAGCCTCTTCCAGATGTGTCAAGCCCCTTCTTACCTCCATCCAGACTGCCAGGAGCTTCTAGCGGTGTCTTCCATCCCATCCCAACACTCTCCCACCCCCTAAAATGCTTCTCTCTTTTCCCCCTCCTCTGCCCCCAGCAGCAGGGGGTGCAGGACCCTTGCACACTCACACTCACACACACTCCCACCCACCGTACTCACATCTGGACGCACTTTCAAGTAGATCTTCTTCTCGTGGTTGTACCACAGCTGCTGGGGGGTCTTGGGTTTTTCAGGGACATCAGATTTCTTGGCATTCTGGATGAGGTCTGGGTGATCTTCCCTTTACCCAGGAGGGAGGTGGGGAAGGGAGAGTGTTATGGAGGTGGCAGGAGGAAGCAGAGCACCCCTAGACTTCCCCGCTAAAGGGGGAACCACCACTGCAGGGCTGAGCCTCCATGGGCTCAGATACTGGGGTGGGTCTCTGAAAGGAGCAGGGGGGTTTTAGGAGACATGCAAGTCTGCCCCTCCTTAGGGGGCATCAGCTACAAGCATCCCCTTTCATGGCCTGTGCTGCATCCCTGGAGTGGCAGCAGGTCATTGGGAACACCAGGATCTACCTGGGTTGTTCCAAGGGCAGGCCAGGGGGAACAAGGCAGTCACTTCAGCTTTTCACAGTGCCAGTGGCAGGGCACAGAATCATAACACTTGAGGTTGGAAGGGACCTTAAGGATTATCTGGTCCAACCCTTCTTTGGAAAGGTCCTCCCCTTGCAGGACCTAGCCCCCAGAGTGTGGCTGGTCCTCCACTCTCATCCCTTTACCAAGCTGAAGCTGAAGGGCTGCTCTCAGACACCTTTTCCTTGCCCTTTTCCTTAAAGCATCTCCCCCTTCCCTTCTGCCTTCAAGCTGCAGCACCCAGCAGGGCTTCCTCCATGAACTACACACAGGAGGGGAGCCTGAGTCTGCCTGGGGAGATGCAGAGGGGCTGCCTGCTCACCTGAACCTCGCCAGATTCCTCTCAAACTCCTGCTTCTCTCGCTGGAAATCCTGGATGTATTTCATCTGGGGACACAAAGCCACCAGGGAGGTGGAGAGGCACGTCAGCACCAGGGAACAGGTAGGCAGAGACATCCCTGTGGACACTGCTGGCTGGGCATCTACCACCCCTAAAGGGACCCAAGGGCTCTCCAGCCCATCAGACTGGTCCTGCAGCTCCCAGTTGAGGGTTTCCAGCCTTCCCAGGGATTCAGAGGCAGGCTTCTCCCTTCTTCCCTTGCACCCAAGAAGCCCTGGGCAGCCCTGGGTAAGAGGGCACAGCAGAGCTTTGTGACCTGGACCTTTCCTGCCAGTGGCAAATCCACCCAGACTAAGAGTTTGGGCACTCTAAACACCTGCCTGGGCCCTGGCCAAGGCCAAGGCCACTTCCAGAGCTGGAGGAGAGATGGACATTCCTCCCAGCCCAGAGCAGAACCTGCCCCTCCATCCCTCACGTGGACAGGGTGTGGGATTTAAAGCCAGGGTTAAATACAGATCCACCCAAGAGCAAAGTCACTACCCAGGTCCATCTGGAACAGAGGGACAGACCAAGGGACAGACCCAGCCAGCCTCCACCCACAGGTCCTGGGAACCAGGGCAGCAAAAGGACTGGTCTGACAGGACTAAACAAACACCTGGGCTTCTCGCATCGAGAGCCAGATTAAACCCTGACCAGGAAGAGGCTGAGCTCTGCTGGTTTCAGTGGGAGAGCTGGGCACACAGAGCCCAGGAACACAGAAAGACACAAGTGGGAAGGGGTTTGCTGACTCCCCCACCCTGTACCTTTTTCTTCTCAGGAAGCTCCTTGTATTTCTTGGACAGGATCTTGGTGAGATCCAGGTTGCTCATTTCAGGGTGAAGCTTGGCATATTTGGCTCGCTTCTCCATGAAGAAGCGGAAATAGGGAGTCAGGGGCTTCTTGGGGAAGTCAGGGTGTTTCTGGGGAGACAGCAGAGCAGCAGACACTGAGTGCAGGGCCAGTGGCACCATGGAGGGCACAGCCAAAACCCACCAGCTCCCCCTGGTACCAGGGCAGACATGCCTCCATCCAGCCCTGCTGGTGATCCCACGCCCTGACACAGGAACATCCTGGCTTTGCAGGCAACGGGGAGGAAAAACACTGGGAACAAGGGCTCTCTTCCCCAGGAACTGCACTATCCCAAGGTTAGGTATCCTGGGAGCAGCCTCCAGCCACCCAGAGCTGTTGGCACAGAGCAGTTGTGCTGCAAGAGGGGAAACTAAGGCAGGATGAGGGGACATGAGCCACCTCCTGGGACAGCATTAGCTGCCCTGGGGCTGCCTGGCCAAAAGCTGCACCCCACACAACCCAGCAGGCCAGGAATAGGATGGTGGCTTCCTGGCCCCCTCCAGTGCTAAACTTGGATGCAGGCTGCTAGCAATACAGCCAGACATATTAAATGTACCCTGGACTTGGCCTGGGCCCAGAGCCCATGGCCTCCAGAGCCTTGGGCAGTCGGCCGTGGGGATTACAGACAGTGAGGTGCCTGCAGGGGCTCTGGTGGCAGAGCCACACGGCTTTAGAGTGCCACATGGGTAACAACCCCCCATCCTGGGTCCCCTTTAGGGACTAGACCCCAATTCCTGCCCAATACCTTGAGCTTTTTGCCCTTGTAGGGATTCTTGACGTGCTCTTCAGCATCCATAATGAGCTCTGTGAGGGTTCGAAACTTCCTCACCTGCAGGGTAAGGAAAGGCCACACAGTGTGAACAGGCTGCAGGAAGGGGAGAGGGGAGATCTCTGCTCAGCACTGAGCCATGCTCAGCAGGGCATAAACCCACAGGGTTTCGCAACAGCACTGCACAAACAAACTGTCCTAGCACCTCTGAGGGGTTCCCACTGCCAACGCTGTCAGCACCAACCAGCAGCAGCACGAGTGCTGAACTTGAGGGCTTCAAACACCCTGGGAGGTCACTAGGACACTCAGTCTCTCTCACGGAAACCCCTCCAAGCCCCGTGGGGCTGTCAGTTACCTCGTTAGAAATCTCCATCCATTTCATCTTGCACATCTCCCCTGAGAAGTCCTTGAAAGCCACTTTCTCCCAGTCCAGGTGGGACTCAGTGGTTTTGAACTTGCTCCCGTCGTTGGAGGGCAGGTTATTCTTCATGCACTCCAGCAGAGTCAGCATGTCCTCCTGAGACCAGCGGTCTGAGCAGCAAAGAAACAGGCTTAGCAGCAGCAGTGGGCAGGCAGGACAGGGCAGAAGATGGGGACTAGAGCTCCTGGAGCAGGCAGCTTTCCTGGCAGGACACTGGGGACTACAGCTCCCAGCGTGCAGCTCCGGAGCGCAGGCCAGGACACGTAATCTCCACATGCTGCCTCTCCAGATTAAAGATCAAAGGGATGTGGCTGTTTCCACCAGCCTCCAGCAACTTTCTACAGGCCAAAACAATCTGGGCAAAGCTAGAAAATCCACTGGGTGCAAACCAGAAAGACTTGCTCATCCCAGAACACCATCAGATAAGGCAATGGCTCTGCTGCATGGGAGCAGAGGGCCAGTTCCTACGCAAGGGAGCGAAGCCCTGTGCAGTGAGACAGCAGTGACACACTCTCCAGCCAAGGAGGAAACAGCAAACCCCATTTTCTAAGTGGAAAAGAAGTGTCCAGAGTGATGTGAACCCCCCCCCAGTGCTGCTTTTCCCTCAACCTGGAGAGCCTTGCCATCACCTGAGACCTAGCTCCATGTTGACCTCTGTCAAGGTCAATGCCCAGAGACCCCACAGCTGAGGGACACAGAGCACAGCACAGCCCCCCTGGATCCCTGATGGTGCAGGGGTGATGGTTACACCATCCCAACATCCCCCAAGCTGCCAGGAGGAGTGCCCCCAGCTCCCATAGGGAGAAGCTGCTGGGATGGTGGGATGCCTGGAGCAACCAGGAGGCTGGCACAGGCAGCAGCCCCGTGCTGGCACAGGCAGCAGGCAGTATACCCCAGAAGCAAATGTCCCATCCAGCACCACCTTGGGGCTGCCTCCTTGCCAGGGGAATTCCTGTGCTGGGCTCTCTGCTCCCAAGCTTCTGCATCAGCTGAGAGGAGCACTGGGTGCTCTGCAGAGATGGGTGGCCTTGGGGAGAAGCAGGGGGCCCTGGGAGCAGAAAGGGAGGTCCCTGGGAACAGGCTGGAGGAGGAGCAAGAGCCCCAGGCCACTATGGCCCTGTCTTGCTTGGACACCTGAGCCCAAAAGCTCCCTGGCTGTGGGACCTGTTCTCCACCTGTCTCCTGCCCCATGTCACCACCAGGTGAAGACTGGGGTGTTCAGAGCTGCCAAAGGGACACAGAGAATCCCAGTAGATGAGGACAGTGCAGCCCATCATGGATTTGAGAGCATTCTCTCCCTCCCTCTGTCCCCAGGAATGAAAACAAGCTCCCAGGAATACCTGGCTGCAGCTCTCCCTCCATTCAAACTCAATGCACAAAACCAGCACCTCTGCCCCCTGCCTCCACACTGGTCCAGAGAAGGGCAACCCCCTCTGCAAAGCCCAAATCCAAGTGAGGGATGTTAAAGGGCACATGGGACCTACAGCTGGGGAGGGAGTACAGCCAAGACCTGACCCTGCATCTGATTTCCCCTTCTGGGCCTGTCAGGTTGAGGAGTCAAGGAAGGAACAGTTTGGGATCTGTTTGGTCTCTGTAGTTACCTCTCCAGGTTCGTTAGAGATTAACTGGGGGGGAGAGGGAATATAGACAGAGCCCCCCCCTACAGCAGGAAGCTCAGCACCTCAGATATCTCCACACCCTTGGCTTCAGAGCCCCAAAACATTACAAAGAGGGAAAAGACAGGAAACCCCTGCCCCCTCCAGTGCCTTGAGGGTTGGGGGGAACAGAACTGGAAGGGCACCAAGCCCCAAATTTGGCCTTCCTACTTTTCCCATTCACTTTCCAGCTCCCCTCAGGCAAGGACCAACCAGGCAGAACTGGGCTGTGACACCACTGCTGACTTTACTTGTAGAAATCAGGAGAAACAACCAAAAGCAGCACAGCCACAAAAATCAAGTGGAGGAGGAAAAAGGGATGAGGACTCCCCCCCTCACCTCCCGCTTCAAACCTGCCCCCACCCAGCCCTGTGCCCATCCCCTCCTCCAACACAAGAACCTCTCAAGACCTTTGGCCCTGCGTGACCCTGGCCAGCAGACAGCTAAAATAACCACAAGCCACAGGAATACACCAGAAACTACAGAAACCTTCCCCAAAACCCTCACTGGCAGCGGGGTGAGGAACCCATGCTCAACCTCCTCATCCCTCTATTCCCCCTTCCTCTGGCAGGGGTTTGCTAAAAAACATAGGAATTGGAGAGTTCACCAGGCAAGATGAATGGGGTTGTCTGTGCCCCGGGACTGATTTATCCTCAGCCCTCCTGGCATCACCCGGCCCGGGGCTATATTAGGAAAGCTGCCCCGGTGTAATTAAATCCAGCTCAAGACCCGGGCAGGGACACGTGCTCCTGCCAGGGTCGCCTGGGGCAACGAACCCACCACGGGGAAGGAGGGAGGAAGGAAAAGCAGAGAGTCTAGAGGGGGAGAGGGCTTGGACTGGGAGCACCCAGGGAGTTTGGAGGTGCTGGGGTAGCCAAGCCCTGCCCCACATGAAAACATTGCCTTTTTTTTTTTTCCCTTTTTCCCCTCATTTTCCTCCCCCTTTTCCAATAAAAACTGAACCTCTGATGTCATCCCAGGGTCTGGAAGCTGGAGGCCCAAGGTAACAGCTCAGCTTTTAATGCAGCCCAGATGTGACAGCAAAAGCAGCACCTCTTTATGCCAGGCTCTCCCCCCACCCCTCACCTCCCCTCAAAATGCCAGCCACACAAAAAAGAACATCCTCCTTGCTGAGAGTGCTCCTGGCACATACATCCACGTGCTTCCCAGGGATGGGGTGAGCCAAATTCCCCCCAGTGTTGGGATCACAGCTCCTTCATCTCTGGACATCCAGAGCTGCCTGGAGGGGGTTGACTCTTTTGGTGTTTTGGGTTTGGTTTTGGTTTCTTTTGAAGGTGGCAATGGTATTCCCGTGGGATCCCTGGGGGAAGGGGGCCAGGGGGGCTACTGAGGTGGGTTGAGGGGGGGGGTGTCTCACCTTGATTTTTGGGAGCTGTCATTTCCAGGTCTGCAGGGCACTCGGCTTCGCCGTTCATCCTCCACCTGCCTGCGCCCAGGACAGTGCCACCTGCTCCCCGGCGCTACCCGAGATCTCTCCCTCCCGCTTGGCTCTGCAAGCAAAGGAGACCCCTGCTAGAACCCCCCCGCACTGATGGGGAGTGGGGGGTTCTCACCCGGGCTATCAATCCCTCCTTCCTCCCTCCCTCCCACCCTGAAATGAATAAGGTACTGGAATCTCCCCCACACCCAGCCCTGTGGGGTTTGGGGAAAGAGTGCAGGGATAACAAGGGGGGGTGTATGGGGGGGATGGTTCCCAGAAATTTGGGGGAGAAGGAGGGAGGTTCTGAATGGTGCTGTGACCCCTAGCCAGATGGGGGGAGGAGAAAAGGGGGGTGTGGGCAGGGGAGATGGGTTCAAGGTGTCCCTGAGGTGGGAGAGAGGGCAGGATCCAAGGGGAATCCCCATGGATCTGAAGGAAAAAAGGTTCAGGGGGCTCCCAGAGGGTGGCAGGATCCAAGAGGGATCCCTAAAGATACAAGGGGAAAAGGATTCAGGGGATGTCCCTGAGGTAGGGAGAGAGGATTCACAGATCAGGGGAATTTGAGCCAAGGGGTGTCCCAAGGGGGGAAAGGGTCTCAAAGGCAGGGACACCACAGATCCAGCAAGATCTCTGGAGAAAAGAGGGATCCCCCAGAACCCTGGGAGCTCAAGGGGTGCCATCTGAGGAGCTCTGGGGAAAGACCTCCACACATCCCAGGGAGGTGGTATTCCAACAGGGGAGCTCTAGAGGAAGGATATCATTCCCCCCACACACACCTCCCGATCCCAAGGGAAGGAATCTTATGGCTCCATGGGGAAGGATCACCCTGAAGTGTAGAAAGCAGGTAAGACACCTTGGCAGGGAGGACCCTAGAGTTTGAGGAGGGGCAGGGAGCCAGGCTGTGGAAGGATGGGGGACAGAGGCCTACAGGGGATCACCTCGAGGGGACAGGCCTCAGGCCTGCAGGAGGAGGAATGGCCCCAGGGGAGCAGGCCCCTGGCCTGAAGGAGGGGAGCTAGGCCCAGGGGGAATTTGGGCTTGGGGGATTCCAGGGGGAGACAGGTACTGGG
>VWZX01011303.1:821953-840468 GCA_013399015.1 Galbula dea | reverse complement strand
GGGGGGGAAGAGGAGGGATGGGGAGGAAAAGAGAAGGAGGGGGGAAAGGGGGGAGGGGAAGGGAAAGAAGGCAGGGTTTGGGGTGGGAGCCGCGTCTCGCCCCCCGTTGGTTCCCTCCCGCTCCCGGTGGTTCTCCTCCCGGTCCCGGTGTCTCCCCTCCGGGCCGGGGCTGTGCTCCCCACCCGCCCCGGGACACGGCCCCGGTGGGGGTTTCCCCGGCCGGGGTTGGTGGTGGGGGTAGTTCCCTCTCTTTCTCTCCGCTTCCCTCTCCCTTTTCTCCTCTCTCTCTCTCTTAATTTTTTTTAATGCAATTTCTCCAACTCCACCTTTGTTGTGCTGGGCGTCATTCCCCGCAGCCAATCCCGGCCGGGCAGCTGCCTGCAAATTACCGGCCAACCCGCGGGCCTGCCTGCACCACACCGTAACGGCCACCCTGCTGGCTAACCGAACCGGGCTGGCCGGGACTAGCCTGAGTGCTACGGTCTCAGGCCCTCCACACACCACCAGCCGCTCCGGGCCGCCGGCACGTTCCCAGCTGCCCGTGCGCTACCGGCGAGCTGCGGCCATCTACGTGCTACCGGTTGGCCGGGTGAGCGCCGGCCATCTGCACATTGCCAGCTGCTTGCGTGCTACCGGCAAGCTCTGGCTATCAGCGGGTACCGGCTATCTTCGTGCTACCGGCAAGCTCCGGCTCTTTGCACGCTGCTGGCTGGCTGCTTCCTATCGGTGAACTCCAGCCATCTACGTGCTATAGGCTGCCTGCGAGCCCCAGCTGTCTACATGCTGCCGGCTGCTTCCGCGTACTGGCAAGCTCTGGCTGCCTGCACACTACCGGCTAGCTGGGTGAGCTCCGGCTGTCCAAACGCTGCTGGCTGCCTGCTCACTACCGGCGAGCTCCAGGTATCTATGTGCTACCGGCTGCCTGTGGGTTAGCGGCAAGCTCTGGCTGGCTGTGTGCTACCGGCTGCCTGCCTGAGGTCCGGCCATCTGCGTGCTCTTGGCCGCTTGCGCGCTACCGAAGAACTGTGGGTGTGTGTCTGTGTGCTGCCGGCTGCCCTTGCACTACCGGTGAGCTCCGGCCATCTGCAGGCTACCGGCTGCGCACTACCGGCGAACTCCGGCCATCTGCAGGCTACCAGCCGCACACTACCGGCAAGCTTTGGCCATCTGTATCCTGCTGGCTGGCTGCGCGCTACTGGAGAGTTCTGGCCATCTGCGTGCTGCCAGCCAGACCAGCAACGAGCAGCTCTCGCAGGCACCTGCTGCAAGGCAGTGGGGAGTGGGAGGTGCTAGGGGCACCACCAACCCCCTCAAGGGATGTAGAATGAGGCCTGAGAGGGCAGAGTCAGGTCCTGGGGCTGGCTCCACTGGAATGGCCCAAATCCAGGGGATTTTCACCCGTGTTTATACAGTAAAGGCAAAAATAATCCCCAGTTCTGGGTGCAGTTGGCCTGAGGGGGTGGTGACGACAAAGCCTGGCTGTGCAAGTGGCTTAGGTGGGCCTTAGCCCCAGGCAAAGGATCAGCTGGACAGATAGCTGAACAGACAGACAGCTTCTGCCACGTCCCATGGTCCTGCCTCCAGCTGGCACAGCTGCCGAGGTGTGCCAAGCTGTGCCAGCAGCTTCAGTGCCAAGCAGCTAATCCCTCCAGTGAAAGCTTAAAAATAAATAAATATATATTTATTCTGTGTGGAAAGAGACTTAGGCTGAGCTGGACCCTGGGCTGAGCTCATTTATGGCCTTGGCTGAGCTGGATCCTTGGCCTGAGGTGGACCCCTGGGCTGAGCTTATTTATGGCCTTGGCTTGAGCTGGATCCCTAGGCTGAGCTGGTTCTTGGGCTGGATCAGGTGAAATGTCACCATTTTGCAGGAGGGAAAAATTGCAGAAGAAATAAAAAACAACCAAAACAAAAATCCCTCAAACCAAATATTTCAAGCCACTCAGGCCAGACATGTGAAAATCAACAGTTTTCATTTTTAACCTTTTTTAATTTTCATTTCTTTTTCCCCAAAAAGTGCCATTTTTGGCTGGGGCACACAAGCACACTGCAACCCAGCTGGCAGCAGAGACCTCTCACCCCTGCAGTGAGCTTTTCCCACTCAGGAGGGACACTGGAGCCCTGTGGCAGGTGGGTCAGGATCAGGGGGTCCCCACATAGACACCCCAAAGATCCCCTCCTTGCCCTGTGCCCTACCCACCACTTGCTTCTGACCAGGGGAAAATTTTAATTGCTGTTATTTTATGTAAANTTTTTTTTGCAAATAAAGGTGCAAGAACACAGCACAAATACAGCTTTGGGTTGTATTTTTTTTTGGGGGGGGGGCAGTAGTGCTGTGTTTTCATTTGTTCAGTGTACAAACAGTGACAGAAAATGCTTTGCCACATGCCCCAGGGCTGTGACCCTGCCTGAGTGGGCAGGGGGGCAGATAGGGGGGCAAGGGGGCAGGCAGCATAGCAACAGGCAGCTCAGCTGCATGATGGCATGAAGCACATTGTGGCACTGTGGGGCACCCTGCACCCCACCAGCACCAGACTGTCTCCTTCCAGAGGCAATGCCATGATGTGACCCAGCACCCTGCACCCCATCAGCACCAGGCTCTCCCCTGCCAGGGCTGATGCCACAAGGTGACAGCCTGCCACAGCCACCTCTGTACATCCCCACCACAAATCACTTCCCAACCACACTTCTCTGGGCTCTCAAATGAGAGCTTGACCTAAATCCCCTCTTGCCTAAACCAGGCTGGATCCCATGGCAGTGACCTCACTGACATCTCCTGGAGAATCAAAAGCTCTTCCCAAGGTAGAAAGCAAGAAGGATGGGCTGCAGGCAGACACCCTCCTCCATGACTGGCTTTGGGAGGCAAGGATGACAGCAGCAGCAGGCAGATCTCTCCTGATGGCACCCAGCATTGCATGCCCACGTGAGATGGGCAGGACAGGGAGAGGCTGGATCTGCAAGGCCTTGGGCTGGAAAACAGCAGCCACATTCCTCTACCTCCAGAAAACAGGGGCTAGCAGCTGCACCAGGCACTGAGAAAGCTGGGGGTAGCAACAGGATTCATCCCTGCCCCATGGAAAGCCTGTGGGGTCACAGCAAGGAGTAGTCACAGATGCTGACCCCGATGTCTGCCCCATAGAAAGGCTTGGGGCAAAGAGGCATGTCCTTTCCCATGGCCCTGTCTACAGAGCTGGGCCAGGGGCAGGTGGCTTCTGGGGGGGGGGAGGTGGCATCAGCCTCTGATTGCTCTTGTTAATGAGATTACAAATAATCGGGGTCAGTTTAGTGCCAGCATGGGCTGGAGAGGGGACTAGGGGCTGGAGAGAGGGCCTGGAGGCTGGAGAGGGGGGCTGGTAGCTGCAAGAGGGGGGCTAGGGGCTGGAGAGAGAGCTGGGGACTGAAGGGGGGCCTGGGAGCTGCGGGTTGGGGGCTGGAGGAGGGGCTGGGGTCTGCTCTGTGGTGTGTTACAGCACCATCCCTGGGCAGGGATGTGGCCAGCAGCAAAAGGGCAGCCGTTGGGGTGCAGGGGGGCGAGAGGAGGCTGAGTGTCCCAGGATGGCTGTAGGGAGCATCCCAGGATAACCATGGGGAGTATTCTGGGATGGCTGTGAGGAGAATCCCAGGGTGGCTGCAGTGAGCACCTCGGGGTTCTGGGATGCTGGGATACCTTGGTACAGCCACACTGAGCATCCTGGGATGAGTGTGGGGAGCATGTGGGGATGGCTGCAGGGAGCATCCCAGGATGGCCATGGTGAACATCCTGGGATGGCCAAAGGGAGCATCCCAGGATGTCTGTGGGGAGCATCTCAATGTGACCATGGTGAGCATCCCAGGATGGTTGCAGTGAGTTTCCTGGGATGACCATTGGGAGCATCCCAAAATGCCCATGAGAAGCATCCCAGAATGGCTGCAGTGAGCACCTCAGGATGCCAGGATGCAGTGAGCATCCTGGGATGCAACAGTAAATACCTGGATACAGCTGCACTGAGCATCCTGGGGTGGTGTGGACAGACACCTCCAAAAGATGCTGCTGCTGTTTTTTGGGGAGGGTCAATTAAAGAAGGTGACCCCCCAGCAAATGCTCAGCCAGCAAGAAAAACCCTCATTTCCTTCTGATTTTATTCATTTCTTTATTAAAGCCTGATACAGAGGTGGGTGAGGCAAGGAAGTAAAAGCAAACAAACCCAAAGCTCACAGCATTGTTTATTTTCAACATGTAATGAATTAAACTAAACTAACCCAAATAGGAGGCAGCTCAGCCCTGGGCATGGCTGCTCCCCACCCACACCCCTCAATGCTGATTTTTGGGGTCCCCTTACTCCAAACTTATACACAAAGGAGCAAACTGGGAGCCTGATCTACCCTGGCTGGATGTGACTCTGTGTCAAAGCAGGGCAGGATGAGCCCTGGCAAGATGCAGGAGGATGCTCAGCTGCTTTGGGAGCAATCCTGGTGGAAATGGGGCAAGAGGCAGTCAGCAAGCGAGGGAAAAATCAAGGAAAAATGAAAGGATTTAACTGAAATGCTACAAAAATAAAAGAGGAATGAGACTAACACTAATTCATCACTTCAGGGACTGGTCCATAGAGTTTAGGCCCTGACCAGGCTCCTTTCAAAGGAGCTTCTCTAGAAAATAGGCACTTTGGGGAGAGTTTCTCTCTGGTATATACACACACAAACACACACACACACGCACACACACACACACACAGACACACACACACAGACAGCCTTGAGAAATAAATTACAAACTACAAATATACAGATCACTCCTTGCAGCTGCTTTTTACCTTTTTCCCCTATCTTTTTCCTTTTTCCCCCTATTTTTTTTCCTCTTCCCCCCTATTTTTTCTTTTTCCCCTATTTTTTCCTCATTTTTTTCTTTTTTTACCTCATTTCCCCCCTCATTCTTTCTCTTTCCCCCCTCTTTTTTTTTTCCTTTTCTTTTTCCCTTCATTTTTTCCTTTTTTAAGTTGCTTCTTCAGCCTTTTTGGGGTTTTTTTTGGTTGGTTGGTTGGTTCTGAGCAAATCCTACCTGCAGAAGCATCAGTGTAGGGGTTTTTTTGGGGGGAGGGGTTACTTTCAGCATGATTATTTTCTTTGCAAGTATATAAACCCCCTCACTGGACTATTTACACCCTGACCCCAGGAGATGCTGGGAGAAATGAGGATGCTCTCAGAGGAGAAAATGATGGAGAAGGTGAGGAAAAAAAGGTTCCCTGAGGGGTGAAGGGCAGGGGGAGCTCCCTGGCTGTGACAGCAGGACTGGGGGGCATAGAGGAGAGCTCATCCTGCTGCATCTCCATCCCCACCATGTTGTCCCATCCCTGCCTTCCTCATCCCTCTGCCTGTGGGAGTCTTCCTCCAGCTCAGTGCTTGGTCACAGCCCTAGGGTGGCTTTGGAGACAGGATGGTGACACAGGGCACAGCCCACCTAGATTCCCCCCAGCCTGAGGAGCCTCTTCTCCAGAGGGTGGCAAAGGCTGGCTGAGATGACACCATCCAAAAATATGTAACAAAAAAGAGGGGAAAAGAAGGGGGAAAAAATGCAAAAAGTCTCCATTCATGGTGTGTGCAGGTGGGGATGTGTCCCCAAGGTGTCCTCTGTCACCCAGCAGTGGTGGGGTGGAAAGCAGATGGGGTGTGGAGGGATTGGGGGTCGTGGGGACATCCAGGGGTCGGGCAGGTGGCAGGGAGCCCTTAGCTGGGCATCTGCACCTCGTTGTAGACATCCACACCTTCTGACTCCTCAAAGGTCACCACGGCATCATCTGCGTCCAGCTGGAGGGACAGGAGGAGGTGAGAGGTGGGGTGGGGACAGTGGGGAGAAGGATGAGGATGGGTACAAGGAGAGGGAATGGGAAAAAGAATGGGGGCACAGGGATGAGAATGAGGATGGAGAGAAAGAGGGAATGGGAGGGGATAGGATTGGGGATGGAGACAGGTGGGAGCTGGGATGGGTATGGGAATAGGGGCAGGGATGAGGCTGGAGACAGGGACACTAATGGGGATGGGAGCAGGGATGGGGCAGGGACAGGGGTGAGGATGGGGACAAGATTTGGGATATGGATAGGGATGAGGACACAGGAATGAGGTCAAGGACAGGAGATGGAGATGGGAAAAAGGATGGTGGACAGGGATGAGGATGGGGACACAGATAGGGATGAAGATGGGGATGGGAACACAGGAATGGAGATGAGGATGGGGACCAGGACAGAGGTGGGCATGGGAATAAGAATGGGGCCAGGGATGGGGGTGGGGACAGGACCCAGGGACAAGGACAGCACTGCAGTGGCTCTCAGCCCCTGCTGGAGCTACATACACATTTGAGCTCAATGTCCTGGAAGATCTTGGGCAGCAGGAAGCGCCGCAGGGGCACGGTGAGGATGAGGACAAAGGGCAGTGCCAGAGAGGCTGGGGTGGACTTCACCACCCACAGCACGGCCAAAACAATGATCTGGGTGAAGGTGAAGAGGTGCATCCGCCAAGTCTTCACCTGTGGGACAAGGAGCCCAGCAGGGTCAGGGTGGTGGGTCCAGCACCCCACACCCTTCTCAGGGTGCTGGGGGAGGGGAGCAGGACCAGTGGCCCAAAGAGTTCAGCACCAAAGGAGGAAGGCTCTTTGGGGAGCCCCAAGCAATGGCAAGCAGCATCATGGGGTGCCACAGCCCAGGACATCCCCAAGCCCACGGCCACCAGACCAGGTGACAAAGGGCTCACTCACCCTGGTGACATAGGGCTCACTGGGGTGGTACTTGGGTGGCATCAGCAAGAGCAGGATGCGGTCAAAGAGCTGGATGCCAAAGAGGGAGGTGACGCCCATGTAGAGGAAGATGCCGAAGAGCACCGCCAAGGGGATGTACTTCAGGATGGGCTCCATGAGGATGGAGACGCCTGCGGTGGAGAAGGAGAGGTTAGGGAGAGCCTCCAAGGGCACCTAGCCCTTGCCACCTGGGTTGGGGGACACGTCCCCAGCTCACCGATGAGCACGGCCACCAACAAGCCGCTGATGCGCTGTTCCTTGACCTCCAGGATCTGGGGCTTCTCCCCGGCTGCAGAGCTCTTGCTCATGACGGTGAGGGCGTTGGCGTGGGTGATGGTGCGGACAGTGGTGGCACTGAGCCAGGGCATGCCAAAGAGGGCAGCCAGCCCCCCCATGGCCACGATCAGCAGCAGGTCCAGGTGGAAGCCTGTGCCCTTCACCAGCTTTCTCTCAGGCTTGCTGACAATGAGGCTGCAGGGGCCAGAGAAGGAAGAGTCAGTGGTGGGAGGTCTTCTTCTATCCCTGTTCTGCCAGGCACCCTGAAGCTCTCCCCTCCCTCCCTGTTCCCCTCTCAAGTCCTCACGTGGTGATCTGCGTCTCGAGGAAGATGAGGATGAAGACCAGAAGGGCAGGCACCACAGAAGCAAACATCATCCAGATGGGGAAGGAGTTGTTCCTCCCCAGAGGGTGGATAAACCAGCCCCGGGCGGACGAGTTGGTGACCTCCAGCCCCTTGGGGACATTCAATTTCTAGATGGGAGCAGAGATGAAGGAGTGAGAGGACAGGGACAACCACTTGGCTCAGAATCACACAGAATCACAGAACTGTTAACAGTTGGAAAGGACCCTCAAGATCATCTAGTCCTACACTACTCTTATCCCTAAATCATCCCCTGAAGAAACACATCTATCCTCTTCTTAAAAACCTCCAGGGATGGTGACTCCACCACCTCCCTGGGCAGCCTATTTCAATATTTCACCACTCTTTCAGTAAAGAAACTCTTCCTAATATCTAATCTAAACCTACCCTGGCACAACTTAAGCCCATTCCCTCTAGTCCTGTCACTAGTCACAAGGGAGAAGAGGCTAACACCCGCCTCCCTAGAATGACCTTTCAAGTAGCTGAAGAGAGCGATAAGGTCTCCCCTCAGCCTCCTCTTCTCCAGGCTAAACAACCCCAGCTCCCTGAGTTTCTCCTCATAAGGCCTGTTCTCCAAACCCCTGATCAGCCTATAGTTGCCCTTCTCTGCACCCTCTCCAACACCTCAACATCCTTCCAGTACTGCAGTGCCCAAAACTGCACACAGTACTCAAGGTGTGGCCTCACCAGTGCCGAGTACAGTGGCAAGATCACCTCCCTGCTCCTGCTGGTCACACTATTCCTGATACAAGCCAGGATGCCATTGGCTTTCTTGGCCACCTGGGCACACTGCTGGCTCATGTTCATCTGACTGTCAATCAACACCCCCAAAGCCCTGAAGTCTCTTTTTATGGCTCCATATTTTATTGCTCCATATTCCCTTGTTGGGGCCACCTGTGCCCCTCCTGGCCCTGCCCTCCCACTGCTCCCAGACCTGTGTGTACGTGTCCTTGATGAGGAAGTCCACCAGCGCCATGATGAAGATGGAGATGGGCACCCCAAAGTCCCCGATCAAGCGCCGGGCCTGGGGGGGACACCGTGACTGTGTTAAACCCTCCTGTGACCCCAAGTGGCTCTGGGGTCCTCCCACTCTCACCATGACCCCATCAAACTCTCCTGTGTCCCCAAGTGGCCCTGGGGTCCTCCCACCCTCACTACGTCCCCATCAGCAGCAAGCTCTAGTAGACACCTCTGCAGGAGCATGCAGTGAGTTTGCAGGGTCTCAGCCAGGAAACCACAACCACCAAGCCCCTGGTTTATCCCCAGTGAGCCCAGTAGGGTGGGAGGTGATGTCACCATGTCCCCCCTGTCCTCACCTTGCCAGGCAGGAAAGCACTGTTCTTGAACATGCGGAGGAAGAAGGCCAGGAAGAAGGTACCAGCCATGAGGACAAGGGACAGCAGTGCTGTGTTGGGCTCTGGCACCTTGGGCTCAACTGTGGCCCCCACGTCATAATGTCGCTTCAGTGGGTGTTCCCTGAAGATCTGGAGGGGGGAAGGAAGGAGGTCAGGGAGGATGGGGTCCCTCTGAACCTCTCCTGCCACTCTGGGAGCCCCATGGCACCGTCCCAGTGAGTGGGGGGGGGCAGGGTGCATGCCAGGGTGACCAGTGGGGCTGGGAGCTTGGCACACCATCAGCAGGGGGGACTTTGAAGCTTGGTTTTCTGCATCCTCCTTCAGAAATGGGGCTGGGTGGCATAGTGGGGACAGACAAGTATGGCCCTGCTGCCAACTATGGTGTCTGGGGCTGTGCTGATCTCATAGAGGGGTGCACAGTGGTACCTCGGTATGATGGGAGCCCAGGGTGTGGTGGGGGGGGATGTGTCCTGCCTGTCACCTCCCCAGCACCAGAGATGTCTTTGTGGGTACCCAATGGGTGAGTTAACACCATCCCATTGCTACCAGCCAGCCAGGAAGGGCCTGAGCCAGGGCACGGGGAAAGAAGTCAGGGCTCTCTGGGCAGTTCCTAGGCAAGGACCATGTTTGCTGCAGCCCAGGTGAGACATCTGCCTGAGCTTCACTTCCCTGCCCCAGAAACTCCTTGTGGAGAGAAGCATGAGCTGGGAAACACCTGGGAAAGAGGAGAAAGCACTGGGAGACTCCGTCCCTCCCCTACATCCCTTGACTAGCTCCCATCAGTTCTGTGGAAACCTGGATGCTGACCACAGTCTGCAGCCCTCCCCTCCCTACTACCACCCCGAGATCCCTCCCACCCCTCACCGTGACAAGCTTGGAGAAGGTCTCGTAGATGAAGATGAGGGAGATGAGGAAGGAGAAGATCTCCTGGGTGTAGCGGGACAGGTAGCGCACCAAGAAGCTGCCCTCACAGGCCACCACCACCAGCACCAGCAGGATCAGCCAGAAGCCAATCCAGACCCGGCCCACGATGTACTCCATGCCATTGGCACTGCAGAACTGGGGAGCCAGGGGGCACAGAACTGTCAGCATATCCTACCCCCCTCCCCAGCACGGGTACCCAGCTGGGCTGGACCCCAGGGTGTCTGGTCTGAGGGGTAACAGGATGGAGATAGCGTGGCAGGAGCCCTAGGGCATCACCCCCCCTCCCCAGTGGCAGCACCCCAATGGCAGCACCTGCCTGGCATAGCTCTGGTGGTGCCACCCATGTGCTGTCAGCTATTGGGCATCACCCAGAGGATGTCATGCACTTGGCATCACCTGGATGGCTCTACCCATGTGCCATCACCCACATGGCATCAACCACGTGCCATCCCATCAGTGCCACCTCTCATGTCCCATCATCACCCATATGACAGCCCCTCAAGGCAGCACTCCTGTGCCTTTACCCAGGTGACAGCACCCCAGTGCCTCTGCCAGGGCCTGGGGGGACACCATGAGCCATCTCTGGGGGCTACCAACGGTGGGTGGGGGGCACCCAGGGGTGTTACCCACCGCATAGAAGGCTTCCTCAAAGACTAGGAGGGGCCCTGAGAAGCCAATGACGAGCAGGGGCTGGGCACTGAGGATGCTGAAGAAGACACACTGCACGCAGGTGGAGATGAGCAGCTCTGACACCCCCATCATCCCCTTGGTCTTCTCACCTATAGAAGAGCGAAGCAGGTGGGTGCTGGGGTGGGGACAGCACTGTCCTCCCACCCCACACTCAGCACCAGGATTAGGGGATGTAATAATCCCATTCCCCCCCCAGGAGATGATGCTGCAGGTGGTGGCACCTCAGTCCTCCAGCCAATAGCCCTGTGCCCTAGAGCATCCCCAACTTGTCCCCCTCATTACCCAGCAAGCCTCCAAAGGTGACAGCAGGTGACAATGCTGCAAAATAGATGAAGATGACAGCAGCCAGGCACTGGGGGCTGAGGGCATCCTTGATGTCACTGAGATATTTAGGGTACCGGCGGCGGATGTCCCGCACCAGTCCCCCAAAAGGTCTCCCCGTCCTGCGCAGGGGGTCATCATCCTCCAGCTTTGGCTGCTCCAGCCCTGGGGACACAAGCAGAGGACCATGAGGGGACCCTGTGTGAAGTGGGGATGTGTGGGGAAGGTGTGGAATCCCACCAGCTGTGGGGACAAGGAATCCTGGTGGGGGTCTGAGGTGGTCCCCACTGTACCCAGGTCTTTCAGGAAGCCCTCGCCCAGATCCTTCTCGGGGGGCTTGTACCGGCGGCGGAGCAGCTCCTGCTGCAGGGGCACCAGGCTGTGGAGGAGCTTCTCGTTGGGGATCTCAGTGGGGGGCAGGACAATGCTGGCCTCCAGGAAGTCCTCCACCCCCCGCAGAAGGTCCTGGCGGCTCTCAGCTAGGTAAGCATCCCGGCGAAAGGCCTGTAGGGTGGTCCAGGGACAGGTGCTCAGTCATCTCCACCACCCTTAGGTGCTGCTGGGCACTCAAACAGGCTACTGAGCATCCCTGAGCATCTCATGTGGGGACATGAGAAGGACATGGGGGCAGGAGGATGGGGATGGGGCATGGGGGCTTGGGGACAGGGAGCATGGGACCACAGGGGCTTTGGGGCATGGGGATAAGGGAGGAGATGGGGACATATAGGACCACAGGAACATGGGGATATGGGGACATAAGTACATGGGGACAAGAGGGGGTGCATGGCCACAGGAGCACTAGTTGCTTGGACACATGGTGACAGGGGGACATTTGATCTCAGAGACGTGGGAGCATGGGGCCACAGGGCCACAGAAGTGTGTGGACAGGTATGTCTGTGGATATAGGGACAAGGGTGCCTGTGGAGATGGGGATGTGAGGACAGGGGTGCATGGGGACGTGAGGACAAGGGTACCTGGGGACATGAGGACAGGGGTACCTGGGGACATGGAGACCCAGAGGGATGAGGACACAGGTGTGCAGGGAGAAGGGGACACAACCTCATGGGGACAAGGGGACATGAGCACAGAGAGGGACGTGGACAAGCCCTATTAGAGGGTGCAGCCCCAGGGCTGGGGACTTTGAGGTACTCGGGGAGGGGCTGACACCCTGGAGGGCAGTGCTGGTGGCAGTGGCAGTGGCAGTGCCCATGCTCATGCCAGCCATACCCTCTCAGACATCATGGTGGCGACGGCACGGCCGATCTCATGGTAGCTAATGTGGGGAGTGTCGGGGCCCAGGACCACGAGGAGGAAGCGGACAGGTAAGGGCACATCAAGGACAGCGTCCAGCGGCACCGCGTCCTTCAGGCGCACAAAGGCCAGCGTTGGCTGCTCCAGGAAGGCTGCACAGCCTAGGGGGAGGATGGGTTGGGATGGGTTGGATGGGATGGAGGTCGTAGAGGACCAGGCATGGGGACATGAGAGCGCAAGGACATGGGGACTTGGAAACGTGGGGCATCAGGATATGGAGACAAGGTGCCAGAGAGGCATGGGGACATGGGGGACAAAAGGAAAGGGATAGAGACATAAAGACATGAGGATACAGGCACAGGGATGCATGGATATGGGAGCACAGGGACACAGGGATAGATGGGCAGGGGAGCACAGGGACGTCAGGACATTGTCACAAGGGGACACAGTGATCTGAGGGCATGGGGGCACAGACAGGTGGAGGAGTGGGATATGAGAACGAGGGACATGGGGTCCAGAGCAGCACTGAGCAGCAGTGAGGGCTGAGGACAGGTAGAGTCAAGAGGTTCAAGAAATGCAGCAAATGAGCGAGGAGGCAGTAATGGGCAGGCACCAAAGCTCCCTCTGCACACCCTGCCCCTGCCCCAGCACCCTGACCCTGCACCCACCTCCCCATTGACCACTCACCCACAAGGACTAGTGTGGCCTCTGCATCCTCAGGGACCTTCTCAAGGAGCTGGGGTTTAGGGGCTCCCTGTTATAGCCAGACAAATGGCAACAATCAGCCATACCCTGGCCAGAGCTAGCATCCCTCATCCTGTACCCCAATGCCTTCCACAGCTCACCCGCATACCCCCGTCCCCACTCACCTGCTCGGTCCCTGCCAGCCAGTGCATCTCCAGAGGCTGATGCTCCCACAGTAGTGGTTGCTTTGTCTCCCCCTGGCTGGTGCCTGAGCGCTGGATCTGGGCTGGTGACAGGGTTGCCACTGACTCAGCCTCGTTGGGGTGTCTAGAGCAGTGAGGGGGCTGGTGTCAGACAGGCCAGCCCCACCGACCCCCCAAAACCCCATAAAAAGAGCCCAGAAGTTGCATGGGGACCCCCAAACTGGGCTGGGAGGCAAAGCCAACACACAGAGAGGCATTGCCACCCTGTGCAGGACTAGCTGGGGTCGGATCCAGCCCAGACACTAGGGTCATCCCCATAGGGCTGTCAGCCCTGGTCATACTTGTGTTGGAGCAGCAGTGTCCTCAGGATATCATCCTGGTCCTGTGGCTTGATCTGCCCCTCGTAGATCATCTGGTCGATGAGGATGTGGGCGATGGCTGCCAGTGAGGTGGCTTCCACATCGAAGAGCACAGCACCTGTGGGGACAGCACGGTCACCAGGCAGCCAGAGTGGGGTCCCCACCACCATCCTGGACCCAGCCAGTGTCCTCACCTTTGGCCAAAGCCCGTCGGATCTCCAGGAGGCTGCGGTAGGTCAAGAAGGAGAGATGGGGCTGGCCCCAGTGCCCAGCTTCTTTGAAGTCCTCCTCCAGCTTGAGCCAGTGGCCAGCCTCCATCCAGCACAGCTCCTTCCTGCTGTCCATGACCAGCTCATGCAGCTCCACGTAGCCCTGCAGCCAGAGCCAGGAGGCTCAGGGTCCTCGTGGCCATGCATGGGACCCCAGGAGCCCCAGAGCCCATGCCAGCATCGCCCCGTGCTCCCGTGTCCCCGGCGCTTGGTGAGAAGTTGGTCCCTGGGTGGCCACAGTCAGCCTGCCCCTGGGAATGGGGCAGGAATAGGGGTCCCCAGGGCAGCACCCACCTCATGGGTGTCCCGCCGGGACACGAGCCTCCTGCTCCCTGCCGCCTCCAGGTCCACATCAGTCACCGACAGAGCTGCGAGCGGAACCAGGAATGTATGAGCTGTTCCCTGCCCTGGCTTGGAACCCCCCGGGGTCTGCTGGAGGAATCTCCCCCCCATCATCCTCATCCCACACCCAGCTGGGATTGCCTGGATGTGTTCCCTGCTCCACCACCCCCACCCCAGACCCTGCTGGGGTTGTCTGAATGTGTCCCCACCTCTATAACCCCCACCCTTAATCCCAGTTGTGGTTTGTTGGATGTGGCCCTCTATCACCTCTCACCCTGCTAGCGCCCAACCTCCAGCCCCTTGCATCCCCACTGCCCAGCCCCTGAGGTAGGGTGACAGTCTGGGGACATCACTGGGGCCGGGGTGATGGCAGGGCTCGTGGCCACACTTAGTCTCACCACCCTGCCACCAGGACAACCCTGACCCCAGCACCAGGCAGTGCCCTTTGCACTGTGACAGGGACAGCACATCCCTGGCCAGCCAGACCCTAGAAGCTCCAAGTGTCCCTGTCCCTGTCCCCTGCCTACCTGCCCTCCCCCCTGCTCTCCCCACGGCCCCGTGGGCTCTCTCCATATAAAGCAGGGGCTGAGCCCCACACCCTGCAGCCGCCCTGTGTGCACCATAAATTCCAGAGCACTTTGCCTTTGCTGACAGTAAACACCAGCACGGCTCCTGCCTGCCCATGGCCACCTCCGTGACAGGGACAAGCTCACTCTGTCCCCCTCCTCCCCTAATGGGGACCACCACGGTCCCTTCACCATCCCCAGCCGGGTCAGCCTACGGGGTGATGCCACAAGAGCCACATCCTGCTGAGCTGGCCGAAGGATGCTGTGCCCACACGAGGTAAGATAGGGTGAGTCCCCACCCTGGTGTCCCCAGGGGGGTGGCCATGGCACGTGGGCAATGAGCCTGTCCTCCTCTGGGCCTGCTGCCACCGTCACCAAGCCGCCCAGCGCCAGCCAGCGTTCAGCCCTAAGTGGTTCTTGTCCTCACCCCAAACAAAGACTTTATTTATCCTCAATCAGTGGGCGATTACGGGCAAGTGGCAGCGGTCACCCTGCGGCATGCCCTGATGCCTGGATGACAGTCACCCTGCAGCATGCCCTGACACCCAAATGGTAGTCACTCCACAGCATGCCCTGCCACTCATGCAATGGCCAACCCAAGGCATATCCTA
Organism: Galbula dea; assembly: GCA_013399015.1. Lineage (NCBI taxonomy): Eukaryota > Metazoa > Chordata > Aves > Piciformes > Galbulidae > Galbula > Galbula dea. The sequence continues at coordinate 825,490 of VWZX01011303.1, read as the reverse complement.
ACACCCAAGTGATGGTCACCACAGGACGTGTCCTCCTGACACTTGACTGATGGTCACCCCACGGCATGCCCAGTCACCCTGCAGCGTGCCCTGACACCCGAGCGATGGCCACCCCATGGCATGTTCAGACACCTGAGTGATGGTCACCCCCATGACACGCCCTTATGCCTGGGTGACAGTCACCCTGCAGCATGCCCTGACACCCGAGAGTGGTGGTCGCTCTAGAGCATGTCCTGACACCCAAGTGATGGTCACCCCATGGCATGCCCTGACACCTGGGTGACAGTCACCCTGCAGGATGCCCTGATGGCCAGCTGATGGTCATCCCATGGCACATCCTGACACCCGAGCTATGGTCACCCTGCAAAGGGCAGGGATGGAGATGACAAAGCCAAGGGTGGACAGCACGATGGAGGGCTGGGGTTAGGGGGGATGCTGGGGCTGGGGTCCATCCCCTGGTGCCCCCACGGTCACTCACACTGCCCTCCACCACGGCGGCTCGCCCGTTGTGGGTAGGCACCGACCACAGGCTTGGTCCCATCCAGGTCATAGCATCCCCGGCGGCTGGGCAAGAATTGCCTACAAAACACACACCGCCGGGATGGGGGGGGGAGGGGGTCAGCGCCAGGCACCCATGGGTGCCCACAGCCTCCCCTTGCCAATGCCAGCTGGGCAGGGGATTTGGGGGCCAGAGTCCGGCCTCCTTCCCAAGTTAGGGGACTCACCACAGGGGTGTCAGCTCCTTGGCTCTGGCCCTCCACGAGCGTAAAGGGGAACCGGTGCCCGTGCCAGTCCCTGTGCAGAACAGGTGGCAGCATTACCCCCAGACCCGTGTCACCCCAAACAGCCACTAGAGGGGCTGCATGCCAGAAGCTGGCATGGTCCAAGCACTCCCTTAGGGTGGCAGCTTTAAATCAACCCAGCTTTGGGCACAGGGATGTTCCAGGGCACAAAGACCTCTCCCTCAATTCCCTCCCCAGGGGGTCTTGGGCATGGCCTCAAAGACCCTGTGTGGACCCAAGCTCAGCCCCATCTTGGGCACCCATAGGCCTTGTGCTGAACGTGGCACCTCACCGGCTCCGGGGCTTCGGCTGTCTTTGAGTGATGGGATCTCAGGGGCTGCACATCCCTGCCTGACCTCCTCTGGGCTCCAAGCGAGCCCGGCTGCCCACGTCATGCTGGTGCCCATGCAGCCCTGGCACTCCTCCACCTCGCCTTTGCAATGTTGGCACCCATGCAACCCTGGTGCCCATGCAACATTGGCACTCATATAGCACATCTGTGCAACGCTGGTGCCCACACAACGCCTCTCTGCCATGCTGGTGCCCATGCACCATAGTGCTGATGCAACCTAGGTAACCATGCAACCTATAGAACGCTGGCACCCATGCAACACTGGTGGCCATGCGACGCTGACGCCCGTGCAACACTGGTGCCCATGCAGTTCTGGCATCTGCACAACACTGGTGCCCATGCAATGTTGGCATATATACAACACTGGCAGCCAAGCAACACTGGTGCCCATGCAATTCTGGCACCCAAGCAACACTGATGCCCATGCAATGCTGGCATCTGTACAACACTGGCACCTGTACAACACTGGTGTTCATGCAATGTTGGCATCTCTACAGCCCTGGCACCCATGCAACACTGCTGTCCATGCAACGTTGGCATCTACACAACACTGGCACCTGTACAACGCTGCTGTCTGTGCAGTGTTGGCATCTCTACAATGCTGGTGCCCATGCAATCAATGCTGGCACCTATACAATGCCAGCACCCATGCAATGCTGGTGCCTGTGCAACACATCTATGCCATGCCAGCACCCATGCATTGCTGGCACCCACAAAACTCTGGTGCTCAGGCAACATGTGACCTTGAACCACTGGTGCCCCTGCAATGGCAGCAGCTACCCGGCGCTGGTTCCTGTCCAATGCTGGTGCCCGTGTGGTGCCATCACCCATGCAAGATGTCAGGTCTGCAGCACCATCACCCCTATAACACTGGTGCCCATGCAATGCCAGCTCTCATGCAACACCTGTGCCCACACGTGCCCGGTGCCCCCCAGCACCCAAAGGAGTCACTCACTGCTCATCTCCCCCAGCGATAGGTGGGAAACCTTTATGCCGTGGTCTTCGTAGCCCTCAGGGTCAAGGCTCTTCCTCATCCTCTCCTCGTAGGCCTCCTGCAGGACAGAAAGAAGGTGTTGAGTGGGGTCCAGCATCCCCCAGCGCCTCGCCGGGGCTGTGCCAGGGGTGGGAGCCAGCCAGGGGCAGCGGCAGAGCCAGGGCTCAGGGCCAGGTCTCCCTACCTGGCCAGTCCCCTCCATGGCCCTCGCCTCGCTGCTTTCCCACAATCAGCCCGGTGACACCATACCCCGGCTCTGAGGCGGGCACGGGGGGAAAGGGAGAGAAAACAAGTTAGGAGAGGCCAGGGCAGCACTTGGTGCTCCCTGAGACATTGAGTTTGTCCCCTGGGATGGGGCTGGATCCGGATGATGGGGTAGTTCCTGCAACTCTTGTCTGTAACCTGCTCTCCATGGACCAGGAGGTCCTGGGGTTGGGGATCCCCGGGGAAGTGATGCCCTGCCCTGCTGTCATCCGGGATGGGAACCGACGTCAAGCGATGGCAGAGCGCTGGCAGCTTCCCACCAGGGACATGGCATCCTGCCCTGCCACACCCATGCCCACGCACACTGGCCGGCCCTGCCGTGGGGGTCTGGTCCCCTATTGACCCATGTCCAGCGTTCTGGTTGCCTACGGACCCATGCCCAGGGGTTAGGTCTCGTATGGACTGACACACACGGGCTGGGTCCCACATGACCCTCCACGTGTGGGTGGGGTCTCATATAGACCCATTCACATAGATGGGGTCCCATACAGACTCACACCTAGGGGTCAGGCCCCCTATAGACCCATGCTCAGGGGCCAAGTCCCCTGTGGACACGCACACACCGGCACTAGGATCCTTCATGACCCCTTGCATAGGTGGAGTCCCACACAGCCCCACACAGGGGGGCTAGGGTCTCATATAGACCTACGGACATGGGCTGGGGTCCCCTATAGACCCATACAGACGTAGGTAGGGTCTCATACAGACCCGTGTGCAGGGGCTGGGGTCCCATGCTGCAGCACCTATAGCCCCCTGTGAGCCCCTGCAGCCCTTGGCAGAGAATTGGGGTGATAAAAGGGAAACCAAGGCACGGAGACACCCCAGAGCAGGACGACACAAGCACCCCACAGCAACCCGGGGAGCACAGCACAGGAGGAAGCTGGTGGGGGGAAGACCTTCTTTCCCCCACCTCACTCAGCACCTAAATCCTCAGCACTCTTTTCTGTTGGTACAAGGAGGTGGGAAGGTGCAGTCTGTACCTACAACCCTTCCGTGCCCCCCAGTCCCGGGCTGCCGCCCACCCTCTACCCCTCCCGCAGCTGCCCCGGGGCTGTGCTGAGGGACAACCGCCAGGCGGCGCCCTTTCCTGAACTGCGCACCGCCCCCCTCCCCCCCCCCCCCCCCGGGGCCCCCGCGGGCGGCCC
>VWZX01011303.1:670900-817512 GCA_013399015.1 Galbula dea | reverse complement strand
ATAGGAGGGGGTTAAGGGGGTCAGTGGGGTCCTGGGGGGGCCGGGGCAAGGGGGTACACCCCCCCACTGCGGGCAGGGGGCCCAGGAAGTGACGTCAGGGCCCTGCTTCAGGCGGCAGGCATGGAGGGATGAAGGCAGTGAGGATGGAGGATGAGGGTTGTCATGGAGACAGGATGGACCATGGTGGGGGAACAGGGGGTGAGGAAAGGCGTAGTAGGTCTGGTGGTCCCTGCCTGTCCTCAGTCCCGAAGTGTGGATGACACTCCCTCTCTTCCCCCCTCCAGCCCCAGATTGCACTGAGCTGTGCTGGGATCTTGGCCCTGGGGCTACTGGGGAGATGTGGGGGACACTGGAGCTTGGGGGCACTGTGCCAAGGACCCTCAGGTCCTGCTGGTGGGGCTTAGGAGAGCCCAGGGCTCCTCACCATAGCATGGGGCACCTCCAGACCATGCTCTCATGACATGGGGACCCCCATGGCTCCTCACCATGGCACAGGACACCTCCAGACCATGCTGTCATGACATGGGGACCCTCCTGGATCTCTTCACCATGGCATGAGGCACCTCTAGACTTTTCTGTCACAGCATGGGGACCCTCAGGGCTCTTTGTCATGGCACAGGGCACCTTCAGACCCCACTGCCACGATATGAAGACCACCTTGATCTCCTTGCCATGGCATAAAGCACCTCCAGACCTTTCTGTCACAACACAGGGACCCTCAGGGCTCCTTGCCACAGCACAGGGCACCTCCAGACCCCACTGCCATGACATGGGGACCCCCAGATGAGGTGATTCCCTCTCCTCATGCAAACACCTGCCCCATCCCTGCTGTCCTGCCAGGCTCAGTGGGGTTTTGTGTCTTCAGCACCTCTCCTTCCCGAGCACGAGCAGGCGGGCGGAAGGGGAAGCCATCACCGCCCGCGCACGGCCGGGGAGGAAGGAGGCCTTTGTTCACCCTTCCTGGCCACTTGCTCGACATGGGAGCGGCGACCGCCCCACTGGGGTCCCTGGGGATATTGGGGCCGTAGGGGTCAGCAAGCAGCAGCCTGTGGCTCAGCCCATCACCCTCTTCCCACCGCTGAGCTCCGAAGCCAACGTCTGCAAAAGCATTTGACTCTGTTGCTAAAGCCCTAACAACGTGCACTGGGTGCTGGGTGCCTGTCCCATCCTATCCATGATGCTTGTTCCCCCCCACCCACCAGGTTCTCAGTGAAGACCCTGCTGGAGAAATACACAGCAGACCCCATCGATGACTCCTCTGAGGAGTTTGTTAATTTTGCTGCCATCCTCGAGCAGATCCTCAGCCACCGCTTTAAAGGTAACGGTGGCCCACGGGGACAGGTGTCCATGTAACCCCTGGCACGTCCCTGTCCCCATCGTGGTGCCACGTGGAGGCTGGGGATGCATGAATTCATGTGGTGGCACCAGGGAGCATGGCTGGGCTCTGGCTTGGGGCTCTCTGGGCTGGTGGAGTTTGCTGGTACCCCAGTCCCCAAGCAGAGCCCCTCGGTCCCCGCAGGCCCTGTCAGCTGGTTCAGCTCGGATGGGCAGCGTGGGTTTTGGGACTACATCCGCCTGGCCTGCAGCAAGGTCCCCAACAACTGTGTCAGCAGCATCGAGAACATGGAGAACATCAGCACCTCCAGGGCTAAGGTCAGGAAGGTGCCAGCCCCAGCCCTAACCCTATCACCATGCCCATTCCTGTTCCTGTCCCTGGGTCCATTCACATCCTATCCCTGGCATGTGGACCCATCCCCATCCAATCTCCATCCTCATCCTATCCCAATCCCATCCCATCTCATCCCTGTGACACCCCCATCCCTTTCCCATCCCATTCACATCCTCATTCCCACCCTTATCTTCATCCCATCCCCATCTCCCTCCTCAACCACATCCATATCCCCATCCTCATCCTCATCCCCCTCCACATCCCCATCCCATCCCATCCTATCCCTATCCTCATGCCCATCCCAACCCCACTCTCGTCTCCATCTCATCCCATGCCATCCCATCCCTCCACCCTGGAGCTCCATAGAATCCCATGGGAACACTGACTCAAAACAGGAGCTGTGGATCCCCACAGGGGGATAATGGGACCAAAACCATCTCCAGGGTGGAGACCACCTGTCTGTGGGTGCCTAGATCCCCAGGGGAAGGTGGGACTGTGGCAGGTGGCCCCCAGGGAGCAGCCAATGGTGGTCCCCGTGCTCAGGGCTGCCCCATGGGGTGATTCCTTGCAGGGTCGAGCCTGGATCCGCGTGGCACTGATGGAGAAGCGCATGTCCGAGTACATCACTGCAGCTCTGAGGGACACACGGACCACCAGGTGAGCAGGACAGAGCATGGCTGGACAAGGCCATGGCTGTGGCCACCCCTGAGCCACCCTAGCAGTGCTATAGGTGTGTTTTGGGGTGCTGGTGGGCATCCACATAGTGCTGTTGCTCCCCACAGGCGGTTTTACGATGATGGGGCTATCATGCTGCGGGAGGAGTCCTCGGTGCTTACAGGGATGCTCATCGGGCTCAGCACCATTGACTTCAGGTAGTGTTGGTTGACATGGTGGGATGTGGACACCCTGCCCCAGCTGCCCCTACCCCCCAAGGCTGGCTCCCCAGAGCTGCCCTGATCCTCTGCTCCTTCTCCTGCTGCTGCTTAGCTTCTGCCTGAAGGGTGAGGTGATGGATGGCAAAACGCCTGTGGTCATTGACTACACACCCTACCTGAAGTTCACACAGAGGTAAGAGCTGGGCTTTCCTCCCTGAGGTGAGGACCATGTTATCTCTCCCACAGAACCCCTATTGGGGCTTAGCTGGGCTCCCCTCAGGTGCCATTCCTGCTGAGCCCCTGGTACCCTCCTAGCTATGACTACCTGAGCGAGGAGGAGGAGCGGGGCAGCGTGGAGAGCAGCACGAGTGAGGACAGCTCCCCTGAACGCCCCTACCTGCCCTTGGTCACCGATGAGGACAGTTGGTACAACAAGTGGCGCAAGATGGAGCAGAAATTTCGCATTGTTTATGCCCAAAAGGTACCAGGATGGGACCATCTGGGTACCAACCCACCTTGGGATGCTCCCAGCTGCTGCATCCTGCCACTGCATCCCCACAGCCTCGTGGTGGTACCCACAGCCCTTCATCTCGCTGCTGTGGTGACCCAGCCTTCTCCTTGTGACTGTGGGAGGCCCTGGGGACCTGGAGGGTGGTCTGGTGGGGTCACTGAGGCACTGCTGATGGTGGCCTCACACAGGGGTACCTGGAGGAGCTGGTGAGGCTGCGAGAGTCACAGCTGAAGGACCTGGAGGCAGAGAACAAGCGACTGAAGCTGCGTCTGGAGGAGGTGATGGTGCAGAACCAGCTGGAGAAGAGGGAGCTGGAAGGTGTCATCCTGGAGCTGCAGGAGCAGCTGTAAGTAGGGACCTGCCACTGCTGCCAGGCCTGGGGTGGGGGGTCCTGGAGCCGGGTGGGTGGTGAGACCTCAGTGCCCCACCAACCCTGAGGGGCAAGGCGAGTGGTGGTCCCTGGCACCCCATATGCCTTGTGGGGTGTGATGGGTGGTGGGTTCTCAATGCCTGTGTGCCCCCTATGCCCTGTGGGACACAGTGGTCCCCAGTGGATGGGTGGCAGGTGCCCAATATCCAGGTGGTGGGACATGGAGGATCCCCAGCATCCCCATATGTCCTGTGGGACCTGGTGGGTTCCCTATACCACTTATGTCCCATCGGCCATGTGGCCCAGCAGGTCCTCAGCACTCATGACCGTGCTGGGTGCTGAGCACTCACCTTTGCCACAGGACGGGGCTGATCCCCTGTGAGAACCCGCAGCTGGCTCAGCTCTCCAAGGAGATGGTGACCCCCTTGGTGAACCAGTGGCCCTCACTGGGGACCCTCAACGGCAACGAGAGCGGCTCAGACAGCAAGCTCTACAGAAGGTAACCTCCTTGGCTCTGGCCCTGACCCGCACCCAGCACCCTATCCTGCCCCGGGGGTTGGGTCTGCCCTGGGCAGGGGATGGGGAGAAGGGCTGGCCCTGGCTGGTGGGGCTGTCTGCGTCCCGGGGGCCTCAGCGCCATCCCTCCGCAGGCACAGCTTCGTGAGCACCGACCAGCTCTCGGCCGAGAACAGCCTCAGCTCCGACTCCCAGCGCCTGGGCGAGGGCAAGCGCGAAGGCGAGCCCTGGGGGCCCTTGGGTAAGACCATCCCCTACCCACCATAGGGTGCTCCACAGGGCTCAGCATGTCCCTAACACGCACTCAGGCTTCCGGACCCCTTTTCCCAGACCCCTCCTCCCCATCCCCAGCAGCTTCATGGTAGGGATGTTGTCCCAGCAGAGCAAGGACACCCAGGTCCCTCCCGGTGAGGTGGTCCCCGTCCCCCCGCGGCAGGGCTTGGGTGCGAGGCTGCGGCACCACCCCCCACGACGCGGTTCCCCTTCTCTCTTCCCCCAGGGAAGGACCCCACGCCCTCCATGCTGGGGCTCTGCGGCTCCCTGGCCTCCCTGCCCAGCTGCAAGTCCTTGGCCAGCCTCAAATCCAACGAGTGCCTGGTGAGCGACAGCACGGAAGCCAGCCCGACCCGCAGCCCCAGCTGAGACCCCCAGCCGCTCCTGGCACAGCCATTCAGCCAAGCATCGCGGCCGAGGACTGACTTCGTCCCCCCCATCGCCATCCTGGGACCAACAAGGGACTCGCTGAACCCACCAGGGAGGTTGGGGATAGGCATCCCCCTCCCCATCTTGACATCCCACCCTGGCTGTGCCTTGGACCCCCAGCCCGGTCCCTGGCTGGAGACATGGACCTGTTGGGATGGAGGATGCTGGACTGGGACCTGTGAGCTGGGATGGGGGTGAGGGGTGATGGTCTGTGCTGCTTGGTAGGGGGACACTGGGAGCAACTTGCTGCTGGGGAAGCAAGGTTGGGTGTGGTCAGGGCCAAAACCCCTCCAGGGGCAAGGGTCTAGGCACAGCCTTGATGTTCATCCTGCTCAGTCCATGGGCACCCCTCTGGCCCTTGCCTGCCCTCCAGTGCCCAGCTCCTCCCAACCCCCAGGGGCTGACCCCCCTCCCTCCTCCTCCCCATCCTCTCCTGGGTTTTGGGTTGTTTTGCGTGGTTTTGGTTTTAATTCAGCCCCATCTGCCTTGTTGGAGCAAAAGGGATCAATAAATGCAGCAAGCTGAGGTGGCCTCTGTGAGCTCCCCCCTAGCGAGGAGAGGAAAAGGAGGGACAAGACCCCCGTGCCCCCAGCAACTTCTTCCTGTCCCAGATGGGGAAGGGTTTCACTGAGCCTCCTCCAGTCCCCCAGGGCAGGTAAAACACCTTTGGGACACAAGTCACCCAAAGATGGGAACTCCCTGCCCCATCAACAGCGGGGTGCTGCTGGGGACAGCAGGGAGTCTCAGGTTCTCCTTAACCCCCAATAAAACCAAGCCGAAGACATGGGGTATGCAGCAGGGACAGGGCAGGTCTGCAGCCATATAGGGAGCAGGGAAGAAAATTCTTGCCCTAAGAGACAAATATTTTCTTTTATTTAAGAAAATAAGACCACTCCCCCTTGGAGTCTCATGGCAAGCTGGGGCTGTGCCTATACCAGGCACACTGCTGGGGCAGGTCCTCAATGGTGAAGGGATACAGGGCACAGGCAGAGCTTGCCACAATTCCTGCCAGATACCCCAGGAGCAGCAGCAACGTCTGTCCCCATAAGGGGTTTGAGCTTAGAGTCTAGCAGGGGGAGAAGGAGAAGTCCAGAGGCAGGATGAAGGTCCTGAACGTGTCCCCATGCCATGCAGAGCTGGCAAGGGAACGCTGTGCGTGACTGATGGCAAGGAGGGGCAGAGCCCTGGCTGGAGCAGGGCTGGGGGGGGGCTCAGGCAGGCACACAGAGAAGCCTCCCAGAGGGTTTGGTCCTCGACAGAGCCCCAGCTCCCATTCCACCGAGTCTCCCAGGGTATCCCATCCTCGCTGAAGCATCAGTGAATCCAGCAGCAGCATCCATCCAGCCTCAAGGGATGAGTGCAGGAGACTCCATGTCCCCCCCGCCCCGACCAGTGTCACAGCAGCAGGCACCGATGTCCCTCAGAGCAACTGGAGATGGAGAGTGGGCCGGGCCGGGCTGGTCCTGCCTCCATGCACAGGCAGCGAGGAGGAAGAGCACAGGATGAAGGCACTTGGGCTTTGCACAGCCGAGTGCAGTTCGCTGCTCCCCGAGCAGGGTTGGCACTTGTCCCCCAGGGCACTGGCCGCTGCCAGGCCTGCCCCAGCCCTGCTCACAGTCGCCGCTCCTGGTTCAGCTTCTGGAAGAAGGTCTTCCCAAATTCGTAGGTGCTGATCATGATGGCACAGGCAGGTGCCACCTTAATGACACGAGGCAGGAAGCCTGCAAGGACAACTCTGTTAGCCCCCCTGCTGACACCAGTATAGCCCAGTCCAGGGCTGGGGGCAAATACTTACCGGCAAACAGCCCCCGGGTACCGGACTCGGCACGGATCCGCCGCAAGAGCAGCCAAGTGGAGGAAGGCTTGGAGGCTGTGGCTGCAGAGAGAGGGGAGCAGGTGAGGGTCTGGGGATGTCCACGTACCACCAGGGACTCCTGGTTGCCCCAGAGTCACCCACCCAGAGCCCAGCCCTCACCTGGGTGCACTTCACTGTCTCCCAGCTCGATCTGCCGCTGGGTCTTCACCACGTCAAAGGGTAGTGTCAGCACTGCAGCCACCTGCAGGGCCAGCAGCAGGGTGGTGAGCTGGGACCTTGCCCTGCTGTCACCTCCCATTGCCATCCCTGCAGCCACCTCCTAGCACCATCCCAGCCCCATCCCTTGCTCCCCATGGGGGCCACTCCCAGCTGAACAAGCCTTAGGGCCCTAAACTCACCATCCCAGAGATGGCTCCAGAGGTGAAGCTGATCATGAAGGTGGCCTCATCCAGCCGAGCCTTCCCACAGAGCCATTCCTTCACCAGCTCATAGTTAAACCAGTAGAGAGCTGGGAGGAGACAAAAACAGCAGTGTCACAACTAGGCACCCTGAGACACATCGACCTCACCCAACCCCATCTGCCCATGCCCACGCTCAGCCCATCTATCTCCCAGTGCCACCAGTCCCTCTGTCTCCCTGCAGCCATACCTGAGAAGGGGACATCTCGCAGCACAGTGGGTCCCCAGCCTCTCCAGAGGGACAGCCAGCCATCCTGAGCCACTGCTGACTGTATACAGACACGAAGCTCCCGGTAGCTGAGCTGCCTGGACTGCATCTTGGTGCGGATGAGCTCCAAGGGGCTGATGACTGTCACAGCACCCACTGCAACAGGGGGGACACTGGGCATCAGTCCTGGCAGCCATCCCATCCCAGAACCATCGTGCCAGGAGAGCCAAGCACAGAACACAGGCACCAACAGCCAAGAGAGCTGTGAGGATGCAGGGTGGGCACAGGGGACCCCAAAGGAGGGGGGTACTCACGCCTGGCAAGGGCACCAGCCAGCAAGGGGATGTGGTGCCCACGGCTTCCCGTCCGAGCGTGCAGGTAGTCCCGGAGCTGGTCGTAGGTGGTGAAATAAATGACGGTGGCTGGCACAGCCATGACCCTGTTGAGGGGGAAGGGAGTATGAGGGGCATGTGTGCCCCTCCCCCAGGCCCTGGCAGGAGGCTTGGGGTGGATGCCCATGTGCCCGGGCAGGAGTCAGCACCCAGACTGACACCCAGGCAGGGTCCAAACTCACAGGGTTGGGGGCAAGCCACTCCACAGAGACCTGATGCCCTCGTAGCGTGTGATCTTCACAAAGGCATCCTGGGGAGAGAGCGGTGCACAGGGGAGAGGAGTTAGAGGGGAGAGACAGCAAAGCATTCCCTGTAAACACCCTGACCCCCTCTGGGACAGGGAAGCCCCTGCCCACCCTGCCTGTGCCCCCAGCCCCTACCAGTGTGCCAGTGAAGCGGGTGGGGGCCTTGTACCAGGCAGTGCAGCTGTTGCCGTTCTCACAGACGTACAGATGGTCCATGAGCCCATTGCAGTAGAGGAAACACTTCCCTAGGGTGGGAGGCAACAGCATCACCATTAGACAGGAGATCCTTCCCCTCTGCTCCATGCCCAGCCCATTTGATCCCCAAAATCATCACCTCTTCCAGGAGAGAGCCAAACCCTCAATGCCTGAGCCTGGTGGGGATCAGCCCCAGACCAAGGCCAGGAGAGAGGATCCAGTAAGGGTCTAGCCATGGCCAGCCCCACAGCAGGGACAGGGGCACAGCAGGAGCCATTGCCAGCAGCAGCAGAGGTTTATGGCTCGCTTGGCAGCAGCTCTGCTGCCCTGGTACAGTGGGGATGCCATCACAGGAGCCAGCATGGTTCCTCCACCGTGCTCTTGGGCCAGGCAGCAGGGAGCAAGCAGGGCAGCAGAGATCCAAGGGGACTTTGACTGGGATAGGACAGGGAGAGCACAGCCAGCAAAGGTTTATTGCACAACAAAACTCCAGGGCAAGGACCCAGTGGGGACACTCCACAGCCAACCCCAAAGCAAGGCTGCAGGAGCTGCTGTGGGGCTGGGGATGACCACTGTCCCCTCACCAGAGAGCGATGTCCTCTCAGCCCAAGAGCCTGAGCCGCCACCAGCAGGGAAGCGAACCGGGGTCGAGGCTTGGCAAAGCGAAGCCACTGGGGCAGGAGCTGCCCACATCCCCCCTGGGCATTACTCACATGTGGCCTGCTGAGCACCCCAGGGCACAAACTGCACTGGCAACACTGAAACACACAACAGGGACACGCTAAGCAGGGACATGGGGAAGTGCCACCTCCTCTGTCTGGGGCACACGCATGTGCCACAGCTCTGAGACAGGCAGTGGGAGAGCTCCATGAGTGAAGGGGCTGGATGCCTCTGCAGCCAGTTCCCAATTGTCTCCAAACCAGTCCCTTGGGATAAGCCCCAGCCTGCTGAGTGCACAGGGAGGGGGACAAATGGGGGCGTGCAGAGCTCATGGGGTCTCTCTTGCCCCGTGGAAGCTGTGGGGAGCAGCACGGAGACAGATACAAGGCAGGAGAGAAAAGAGCGAATAGCCACAACAGGCTGAGCCCTTCCATCCTGCTCCCCCGGGGGCATGGTGCTGACCCTGCTCAGCATCGGCACGGGGCTGTGGAGCAGGAAGGATGGAGCCAAGCATCAGCCCAGCTCCCCCAGCAGGGCCCCCCGAGCCCGCTGGGATGAGGGGCCCAGGGTAACCTGCCACCTCACCATGGCCCCACGCTCAGGAGCTGAGAAATGCTGGCCACCAGCACTGCCAACCAGGGCATCCACGTGGGCTACGGGCTGGCTGGGAGAGGGGGGCTGGCTGTAGACCCCCACCCTGGTTACCTTTGGAGAAGGGAGTCCTCTGGGCCTGCAGTCGGATCTTCACCACGTCCAGTGGTGTCACTGAAACGACACCATCCTTTAGTCATGCTACACTGCACCAGGCACCCCCACCACCACCCTGGTGCCCACCCGCTCCTGGGCGGTGGGGGGGTCCTTACCAAAGAGGGAGGTGAGGATGGCTCCTGTCCCTGAGGCCAGCATCTGCTGCAGTGGCGTGATGGCCCCACTGGGGCTCGGTGACGTCTTCTCGGCCATGGTGCTGGCCTCCTGCAATGCACGGCGAGGGGATGCTGGAGGCCGGGGTGGTCCCCGCCCAGGGACGAGCGATGAGCGCCCCCACAGCATCCCCATTCCACCGGTGTGAGGACAGGGGACCCAACTCCAGCCGTGCTATCGGGGTGGCACGGGGCAGGCATGGCCCCCACCTGTAATCATGCTGCCCCAGGGATGGTGGGGACCGGGACAGCTTCTGGGGCCAGCCCAGCCCCGATAACACCACCACCCCACCCCCCCCAGGCCCCACGGCTGGCAGCTGGCCCAGCCTTGCTAGAGAGGTAGGGACAGTCCCAGCTAGCCTTCCGTGTCCTTGGGGAGGGAGGATTGTCCCCTCCCTGTGCTTGGAAAATTAAGGAACAGGAAGGAACAAAGTCCAAAGACCAGCCATGCTGTGATAGCCCCCCCCGGAGACACAGCCACGGAGGGACAGCACTGGGGGACATGCTCCTCACACAGGGCATGATGCAAGCTAGCAACAAGCACCCCAAAAAGGGTCTGCATGCCCAAAACCTCCTGCATGCCGCCCCCGATCTTGTGCAGCACAACCCCCTTCTCCCCCTCCCCGGGAGGCTTGGCAAGGCTGTGGTCCCCAGGGCCAGCACCTCTGCCCTCGGGAAGCTGGGAATATCGCACCCTTCCTGCGGGAAGGGGACGTGGAGAAGCCAGGAGGAGAAGCAGCCAGCCCGGGAGTGCAGTGCACACTCAGGACCAGCTGCTCCCCCTCGCCGCAGCATGGGGATTGTCCTCAAACCATGGCCATGGCAGGAGAGCCTCAAGCTTCGAGAACCCATGGGTTGGCTGGTTGTTTTTTGCGGTGGTTTTTTTTTTTAAAGCCAGGGATTGCAGCAAAAAAAAAACCCTTCAGCATCTGACTCAGCAATCTGCAAGGTCAGAGCAGTCATAAATCTCTCAGTTATAGGCTTTGGACTTGTTAGGTGCCCAAGGGTGCAAAAGCAGGGGTAAGTGCATCCCAGAACCACACACAGCAACCCCACCGGTGGAGAGGGTTAGGTGCTGGTTGTGGGGTGGGCATGGGTCCCACTGTGCCCATTCCACCGGTGTGGAGGTACCACAGAGCCTTGGCATGCTCCACATGGCCGGTGCCAAACCATGTGGCAAGCAGGGCGCTGAGCCCAGAGCAGGATCCGACCCTTCGATCCGACCCTTCACGGGAAGCCTTACGCAAGCAGGGGGAAGATCTCTCCCTGCTCTGCAACACCTGAACGGCTTAAAACGTGCTATTTATATGTGGTATTTATCCAGGCCACAAAAGGGGCCCTTTCCTGTGGGGAGCAGAGCACCTCCAGGCCACCAGTGAGGGCTTCCAAGCTCCCTTCTGAGGTGGGAGCTGCTCCTTTTTCCATCCATCAAAAATATAAGCCCATAAAACTCTTATGGTCCAGATCCCAGTGCTGTGTCTGGAGCCCTCGTGGGTGTGGGTACGGCACTGGGATGCTGGAGACAAAGAGGGTGGAAAAAAAAGCAAAAAGACCTTAAGATGATAAAAGGAAAGAAATTCCAGGGGACAGCAGTGGCTCAGCAACCTCTTCCCGTGCAGGAAGAACCCTGCTGGGCATCCAAGGGAGAACACAGAGGGAAATCCTGCAGACAGATCCCTCTAATACTTCACAGAGCCTGAGCTGCACCAGCCAGGCTCTGTCTTCCCCCTCCCTCCCTGCTTTCAGCGTCCCTGGAAGTGCCCCAATAGCACTAGGGGCCTCATCCTGCCCGGGCACACCCCCGCCCTGGCTCGGGCAGGACCTGGGTGCTTGCCCAGACTGGCTGAGATGACGACCAGTGCTTCTGGGGAGGGCTCGGTCGCAGCCCCTACCCCACCCCTGCGGGTGGGCTAGGAGACAAACCGCCCCCTCTCCCCGACATGCAGGGGTTGCAGTGTCCCCTGGACGAAAAGGCACCCAGCCTGGCTGGGGATCCCCCAACGGACAGGGCAGACCACCCCCAACCTGGAGTTTGCACCCCTACCGGGGGTCCGCAGCTCTCTGCCTTGCCCCGCCCGCCAAGGTTCGCATCCCCTCCCTCATGGCTCGCAGCCCCCAGCCCAAGGCTGTATCCCCTCCCCAAGCACTTAACACCCCCCTCTGCCGGGGTTTGCAGTCCCCCACAGGCACTTGACCACCCCTCCCCAGGCGCTGCACCCCACTCCTCGGGGTCTGCAGCACCCCCAGGCACCTCACACCCCCTCTCCAAGCACTGCACTCCCTGTCTTGGGGTTTGCCCACCCATCCCGGGACCCTGCTCCCTCCGCACCCTCCCAGCAAGGCCTGGAGCCCATGGGTGGGACGGGGACAACACGTCCCAAGACCGTCTCTATCCCTCCAGCATGCAACACGACCCCCAATACCAGGGGAAACTGAGGCAGCAGCCACGCGTGTCAGGTCACGGAGAGACTGGGTCACGGAGGGGGGTGGGAGCGGTGGGAGGATGTCACCGGTGAGCCCCGCCCCGCCCCACCTGCTCATTCCAGCCACGTGCGGCGTTTCCCTCCGCCGGTACCGGGAGGGGGGCGGGAGACGGCGGCGCCTTTAAGGAGCCCCATGGGCGCCCCGAGCCCCTCCGCCGTGCGCCGGCCAGCAACAGTTCCGCCCCGCCCCTGCCGCCCGTGCGTGCGCACTGTGGGTCCACGCCATGCTGCGCCCTCTGCCGGGCGGGCGGAGTCACTGCAGCCGCCTGGGGCAGGAGAGGACCTGATCCTGCAGAGAGGAAACCTGGAACAGGGACACGGCTGGAAGAGGGGAAAATCTGGAATAGGGACAGGGCTGGGAGAGGGCAAACCTAGAATAGAGACACTGCTGGGAGAGAGGAAACCTGAAACAGGGATAGTGTTGGAAAACGGATACTGCTGGGAGAAGGGAAATCTGGCACAGCGACACTGCTGGGAGAGGGGAGAGCCTGAAGCCTTAAGTTCATAAGAAAGTCCTTTTTGCTGGTCTCAGAAGAACGATGCAGTTCAAAACTTGCTGTTATAGTTAGAGGTGCATCCTGTGCAGTGGGATGTAGTGCGTGCTGGTTCCTTATGTCTCTGTCAACAGTTACAAACACTGGAGCATTCTCTGTTGCTTGCCCTGGTCCTGTAGAAGTTGCGGCTTCATTTAGAGACTTGCCTTGCCGAGGAGACTAAAATCCCGTTTCTGCTTCTTGCAGGTGCTTGAATTTGCTCCTGGTACTGTATTGGAAGTGTCTGTGTTTCTCATGGGGAGCCCAGAGTCCTCTGTGTGAAGAAGTGAACTCTCTGTGGTGGTCTTACCTCTGTTGGTGTTTTAGCCTAGAGAAGATGCTTTAAGCTCGCTTGTTTGTGGGCTGATGGGAGAGTACCAGGGCGCTGCTGAGGGGTGTCCTTGCTGCTGGACGATGCTGTAGTGAGAGCTGATAACAGCAGATGGCTCTCAAAGCCCCTCTGAAACCTGGGTGGATGCTACCAGGAAGCAGAGGCTTTAGCCAAGCCCTGCACAGCCCCAGCAGGTAACAAGTGGGGGCTGACTGGCTGCCTGGGGCAGAAGAACTGGGACAAGACCAGCTCCACCTGGTGTGTCCTGGTAACCTGGAGGCTAGAGGTTCCTGGTGACTCTGTATGTGCGTGTGTGTGATGATTTCACTGCCAAAGCCTGTTAGTGGTTCTGCACCATGCAATCCTTCACCTTTAGAGTAGGGTCGAAGTCTTGCTCTGAGTTAAGGAGTAAAGACTCTGCTGGTGCCTGGTCGCTGCTCTGCTCCCCTCTGAGTGCCATCCTGTGGCAAGAACAGGAAAGACCTCAAGGACAGGGCAACTCACAGATGGCCACCAGCAGGCTCTGCCTGGGGCAAGCAGGAGAAGTTTAGGGCTTCAGTGTCTGCAGACACAGAGGTATTTGGCGAGCAGCCTCTTTGACCCTAGGGCAGTGTTCTCTGCAGAACTAGCAGGGCTGTGGTGGCTGCTCTCCTCCAGGAATAAAGTCTCTTCTGGCTGCTGGTGCCTCTGAAGTTTCAGTGAATTGGGACAGCTAGTGCCAGGAGCAGGGATCAGGCTTCAGCCCTGTGAGCTGGTGCTGGCATCTGGGTACAGGCTGTAACCAGCCCAACTTTGTGCTTAAGGGAGAGGAGCTGCTGGGACTTGGTCTGGTTCTGTGGATATAAAGGGATCTTGTCAAGCACTCCCTGCCCTTCTGGGATGCCAAGGCCAAGTGAGGCTTGACTTTATGGGATGTGAGGCCAGGAACCTCAAAATTCCCACAAGGTCACATAAGTGAATGCATCCTGTAACTCCCTAATGAGTCAGCTCTGCCTCTTACAGAGACACGGGATTTAAATGGTCTGGAGGGCCTCTTGCAGGGGGTAATTTAGAAATGGAATACTGATTAGTGTAAAGAAAGATATCCCTAGGGAGTCTTGTATCTTCTGTTTGTAGGTGGCTGGCTTTGCATACTTTCCATACCGCTCAGCTGAGAAGAAAAAGGAATCCTCTTTTCCAGCTGGGGTAGGGGCAAGAGGGAAGTTTATGAGGTGGTCTAAGAGTCCCAGCTGCAATCTGTTAGGTCTCTCTGGTTGCTAAAGTGATCAAAAGGAAAGTGGTGAGTTTGTTTTCCAGTGCTGCTGAGGCAAGGACCTTGCTGGCTGGTTCTTTCTGCTGAGTCACAGCCTGTTCGCTGCCTGCCTGTCCTGACAGACGGACTGTTCTCTCTCTGATTTCCATCTTCAGAGCCCCACTGGCCTCAGCAGGGGTTACAGAGGTGTATCCTGCTCAGGCTGCCCGTGGAATGGCAATCTAAGTTGACTTCAGTTAGAGAGAAGTGTGTTCAGGCTGCAGATCTGTGCAGTTTGGTTTCAGCTGGTGAGGAACGGAGCCAGGTGAGCTCTGCAAAGTCACAGGCACAGGGTGAGAACTGCTGGGGAAGGTTTGTTCTGGGTGGCTTGGTGCAGGCTCAGGTAATGCTCAGTTGCTGACAGCACGCAAGCATGGCTGGGAAAACCACTTGTGTAACACCTAGCTTACCACTGCCATCTCCACTGAGAGGCTTCAAAGCTCAGTCAGCTTATGAAACACAGCTGGCTCCCTGGGCCAGTGCCATGTCCACATTAGTGGCTGTGCCCTGGGAAGCAAGTCCAGGGGCTGTGCCTGCTTGGGGCTTCCTTATTGTGGTCTGTCAGAGTGCAAATAGCATCTGGAGTTGTTTCAGAAAGATCAATCCTGTCTCCTTGCTGGAAATCATTCTGAAAGCCATCAGCCCATTTCCTTTTTCTAGGTGAACTTCGAGGGCCAGGTTGCAAAAGGGATCTGAGTAGTGCTGTAATGGAATTAAGCTACTGCAGAATTTGAGTATTTATTCCAGCTAGGATCATTATGGTTTTGCAAAAGCCATCCTTAATATGAGTTAAGTGACTGAAATGAAGCAGTATGTGGACAGATGAGGCCCTGGGGATGTCAGACTTAAACCCACTGTAACCCAGAATTTGAAACCCTTCTGCAGATCTGTTCCCACTGCAGCAGAAACCTCAGATATCATGTCCTACCTTCTGCAGGGTAGAAACCTCAGATATCACATCCTACCTTCTGCAGCCCCTGCCTGAGAAAACCTCAATACATTTGTGTTGTGAGACAGGTTACAAAACTCAACTGTGAGGAAGATGAGCCTTGTTTTATGGATGGGGAAATGGGTATGGAGGCTAAAGGCTGAATGGTTTCCTTCCTAAAGGTTTCCTTTTTAAGTTGATGTCAAAAATAGTGTCTTGTTTGTAGCTAGCAGGGGTATGGGCAGAAAGAAACAGGAGGAAGAAAGAGCCTTGACCAAGTTAGAATAAATCACAGATCATTTTTCCTATAAACACAGCCACCCTGTGGACATGCAGTGGGCAGGAGAGCTCTGTGCAGTAATTAAAGTTTGCATCAGCTGTCAGCCTGCTGTGTCTACAGGTGAGAAATCTGTCCACAGAGTGTTTCTCTGCAGTTCCTCCTGGCCAGCACAAGATCTGCTGATTACTGTGAGCTCATTCCACTTGGGCTTGAAGCACTTGGCTGCACTTTGGGACTCAGACTGCTCCCAGCAGTTCCTGGAACATCTCAGTGTTGCTGCAGCAGCATCCTGCATCCATCCAGTGCAAAGCAGCATGGTGGTGCAGGGAGCAGAGGTGGAGAGCTGCTGAAACTGAGATGTGGTGCAAAAAAATGGATTTTGCTGTCCAGTGGAGCTCTGCATTGAAGGGATGGATCTGCAGCATGCTAGGGTGTGGGGAGTGTGGACACCTGAACAAGGAAGGGAGTCTTCTCCCAGTATCTGACATGGACATGGCCCATGATTTTGGCCCTGTAGGGTGTTGATGAGAAGCTGGTGTAGATTTGATTATTTCTTTCCAGTAATCTTGTTTACCAAGAAGATTCATGTACTTCTAATTCTCTGAAGACAGATGGAATTCAACAGCAAGATGCTGGGTCTTGGCTCGTTGTGCTTTTAGGACTGCTTATGATTCTCTCAGCATTTTGTTTTTCAGTGCTGTGCCAAGAGGCTTTGGTGGCTGTGCCCTGGGCCAGGACAGAAAGATGCTCACTTCTGTGATGGCAGTCCTGAGGACTGACTATGGGGGAATCATTGCTGTTTCTCTTGAGGCTGGCAGCACTGTGGTCCATTTAATTCTTGCCCAGCCTTTGCCAACAGATCTTCTAAATGGCCAGAATGTGGTAAGAGTGGCCATGCCTGAACATCAGCTGGAAGTGGCTAGTGATGCATCCCAGCCCATGGTTTCTTGGATCCAGAAGGCACTCAGTGCCTGGTGAGCTGAGAACTGAGGCAGGCAAAGCTGAGCTTTCAGATGACTTTAAAAAGCCAAGTATCATCATCCTGAGTACTTTGTGTTAAATGAGGGTGGTGTGTCCCTTTTGGTTTTGTCATCTTTTGATGAAGAAGTAGCCCTGTTAAAGGGTGCTCAGCTGATTTGCAGTCAGTCTAGTGTTCCTGGTACATCTGTACTGCCTGTAGGAAGAGCTGCTGTTCCAGAATTGGACTCTAGCTGCTTGTACTGTAAGCTCAAATGCAGTTTGTTCTCTGTGATGTCACAAGGACTCATCCCCATCTAGCACTGGAGTATTTATTTTACAGTTCCCAAAGTGTTGTGTCCACCCTGGGAAAATTCTCCAACGAATTTAGAGTGGGTACTTGTTAGCCTGTTTAAAAATGGGCAGAAAACAGCCATTCTGCTGGGCTTAGATGCCTCACCTGCTTTTACTGACCTGAAAAAACTTCATATGACTGTACTCCATACTTTTGCAGTTATTGATACTGCAGTAAGAGAAGAGCTTTGACTTTCCATAGATCTTTATTCTAAACCAAGATGGACCATTCCCAACCCAGTCCCCTTTTAAAACCTTCTGGTGCTCCAGGATTCACATCTGTTTTTCTTGATCCTTATTGAGCTTTCCCCTTCATAACTTCTGCCAGAAGCCTGTTCCTGGACTGGACACTTGCCCTTGATTTGCACCTCAGTGTTTCTAAGGTGAAACTGAAACCTGGAGCCTGTCTTGACAGAGGATCCCTCCTGCAGTTTCTCCACTAAATCCAATTACCAGGGATAGTAACCCTATAATGCAAGGCAGTAAGTCCATTGAGGGATCTCCACTGTCTGTAATGTTCCCAAGCTGAGCCAGAGCATGTCACTGCTTTTGCAGATGAAGCAGGTAAGGTGAAGAGGAATCTTTTGGGAATATGCCTTCCTTCTTCAGCCTTTCCCTCCACTTCCCAGTGCTTGAGGTGGTGAGGGAACCCCAGGGCTCCCAAATGCCTCGGGGTGATGAACAAGTCACCTGCAGACTCCTCCCCACAGGTGTCTGCTGCCCACCACTGTTCCTCCATGAATGCTGCAGAACCCCAGTGCCTATCCATTGGACGTGTAGTTGGAGGTGTGTGGCTAATGGCCACAGAGCTGCTTGCCTTGTGTAGAAGGCTGCTTCCCCTTTTTCAGTGTGGAGTTTGCCAGTGGATGAAACGATTCAGCCTGGATGGCTGCACACTAGCGCTGGTGAGGAAGCTAAGGGGATGCTGTTAGCAGCTAGGGAGCTGTTAGTATTTTCATCTCCTTAGCTATTGAGGGCGAGCATTCAGTGGACTTTTCCTTCCCATCTTGTGGTTGACTTTTGAGAAGCCAAACCTTTGTTTTATTGTAAAACCCACAGGTGCCAGAGAGGTTTAGGTTAGATGTGAGGAGCAATTTCTTCCCTGACAGACTGGTTAAGCATTGGCCCAGGCTGCCCAGGGCAGTGGTGGAATCACCATCCCTGGAGGGGTTTAAAAGCTGTGAGGGACATGGTTTAGTGGTGATGTGGCAGTGTTGGTTAACAGTTGGACTTGATGATCTTCGAGGTCTTTTCCAACCTGAAGAACTCTATGACTGGACGACCTCTAAAGGTGCTTTCCAACTCTAACCGTTCCACGAGTCTATAACCACGAAATGGCGCCGGGGGCGGGCGGGGAGAAGGGGGGGGCAGCGCGCGAGCGCCCCCTGCCGGGCGGGGCTGCGCACTCCCGCTTCCCGCAGACAAAAGGCGGNGATACCCCTACAGCGGCAGGTAGGGCTACGGCCTCCGGGACCGTGGGAGGGAGGTGCTGCAGGCCTGGACCTCGCATTTTCTCCGCGCTCTGCATGTCGCTTGTCCGCACGCTGCGAGCGTGAAACGGGGTAAAGAGAAAAAAAAAACCCAAACGGATAAAAAACCAACCCGAAACCCCTTCACACCTCGCCATTTCAACCCAAAAAATCGCCGCGGAGGGGTGTGTCACCCCCCGGTGCCGGTGCAGCCGGGCGAGGGCTGGCCCCTGCGGCAGCGCGGCCACCGGCTGCAGGTGCGCGGCGGGGTGAGGGGACGCGGCGGGCGGACAGAGGGAAGGGGGAAGGTTGGTTTTCTGGTTTTTTTTCCAGTTCTTTTCTGTGACATTACCCCTTTTTCGGCGTTCTTTTTTCCGCCCCGTTGCCTGCGGCAGGTGGGGCTGGGGGCTGTGCTGGCGGGGCTGCGGCAGAGGAGGGGTGGGCAGCGCCTTCCCGCCCCGGCGCGGTGCCATCTTCTGCATCTGAGGGAGAGAAGGAGGGGAGGCTGTGGGTAAAGAGAAGAAATTAAAAAAGGAGCCAATTGATCAAGAATAGAAAACCATGAGGAAAAGAGGGCTCAAAAAACGGAGCTGTCCACGCCCTGCCTGAAATTTGGGGCTGGCAAGCGTTATTGAGGTCACAGTGCCCCCAAATTGCTTTGTTGCATCCCCCGGATGCCAAGGCATCCCAATATTGAAGATTAATAGCACCCAAGGTGAGCTCCTTTGCTGTCAAATCCCAAGTGTTTCCCAGCTGAGCTGTTGATGGTGATGCCAAGCCCCTGGGTTTGGGGCTGGGGTGGTGCTGGTGTAACTGGTGGTGTCAGCAGTCCCTGGACGTGCCTCACACCTTGCTGCTGTCCCCATGTTGTGCTGAAATTACCCCCTTGTCCCTTTCATCTGCCTCTTTCTACCACTGCCTGTTCTTTCTTGTCCTAAAATGACATCAGGTGGGGTGTGGGGCTTGTCCCCTTTCTGGGGTTTACCTATTTTTTCCCTTTAGCTGCTGGGTATTTCTTTGGGTTTAGTCTAACTTCACAGGCATGAAAAGGGAAGTTTTCTTGCCAGGTGTTTCCAGGCACACTGTGTGGTACACCTGCCCTCCTGCCTTGGAGTGATTCAATCCTGTAAGGAACAAACCCAGCTTATTTCAGGTGAGGGATGGAGATTTCTGCCTGCATCCCTGTCTGCCGTGTTAGCATAAGGGAGGATTAGCTTGGGGAGGGTGATTTTTAGCACCTAGAAATGCAGCCCGGTTGTTGGTTTGCAGAGGGCTGCTACCGTCACTTTAAAGGGAGTTTCTCCTTCCATTTGCTGGTGGTACCACCACGCGAGGTGCAGCTCCATTTGCAGCGAGAGGCTGCTCTTGCTTAGAAACGGGCTTGCTGGAAGGAGCAGCTGAGATGAGCTAGGCTGTCACTTCAGCAATTTGTATGCAGCATATCCCTGAGCTGTCCTGCCTTTATCTGTGTGGATCTGGGCAGATGTCTAACGTGTGTCTGAATGAGTGGAACAAAATTCACTACTGAGAATCGTTAATTCCTTCTGTTGAGCAATGGCTGCCCTCCTACATCTGATGAAGGGTTTGCCTTTGCTGCCAATACCTCAGTTTTGGAGGGTTTAATGATTTTCCTTGTGTAGTTCAATTTTTTTTTTCCCTTTTGTTTTTAATCTCAAGGTGGTCAATCGAAACAGATCTCAGTTGGGTGTTTACAGGCTGTTCTTGAAGGGGAATTAAGATCTCACTCTCTTGAAAAATGAAATGAGAATTAGTCTGACCCAGTTACACTTTGGTCCCTCTTGATATACAAAAGACTTGGGTTTTACCCCAAGATGTGCAACTTAAGGAGAAAAGCAAGGTGTTGGCTGAATTACCTGCAGTGCTTAGAGGTTTTCCAGGCAGACAGTTCACACCTGATGAAAGTATTAAATGCAGTTCTCTCATTCTTGCTTTAGTTAGAGGAATGGTGTTTGGAAGAAGGTGTATGCCTGTGGGATACTTCCCTGTCCCACCCTCCAGAGGTACCTCCTGCTGTTGAATGCCTTTGGAAATGAAGGATTTTGTTCAGGGCTTTGGAATTAAGATGGAGGTGGGGTTTGTTTACTAAGCCCCAGCTCTTGTGCTCTGGGCAAATGTGGTGCCTGTCCAATAGGTTGGTTGCTTGGGTCTCCATCCTCCACAGGGGGATAGCAGGATGAGAAGATCTTGTAACAGTTGCATCTTGAACACATAGAGCTTACCATGAAAGACCTGGTGAGCTCTGTTTGGTTTAGAAGGTTATTAGGCTATTGGTGTGTGCATGGAGGTGTCCAGTGCTGTGGGTCTGTCTTCATCTAGCACAGCAAGGTGGCCAGAAGATGACCCTTGAGAAACTAAAGCAGCTCTGCCTGGTTTAGTGAGTGAAAGTTTCACACTTTCATGGTTGCCCTGGTTGGAAGCCTCTAAAGGAAGACTCTGTTTTGCTCTAGAAGGATGATTTGTTCTGCCATGCTGGGGACCAGCACACTGCTGATCTGCAGCTTTCAGGTGAACTTGTTGCTAAGGGCTCATCTGACACGAGCATGAGGCACATCAAGATGTTGTGGTCTGTGCCTGGGAGAGCAAGGTGGTTAGCTGCTCTGGAAGGGCAGGTGGCATCACAGAGAAGATATGGACATTTACCCTTCATCAGCTGGGATTTGCTGAGATGAGGACAGAAGTGACAGGACCTCTGTGTGTCCTGTTGGGAGCTGCCGTGGAGAGGAGTTGGGTCTGGTCTCTTCAGGTGACAAGTGCAAGAGTATGAGGTTTGTGTCCCTCCCTCATCACTTGCTGTTTTCAAGTACTGTGTTAAGTATTTATAGGTAGGCTTCTCATTTAGTCTTCCTGACCCTGCATCCGTGCCTCTGTATTGCCTTGCAGCCCTTTGCTTCCAGCCTCCTCCTTCCCAAGGCTTCTCATTCAAACTGTCCCATTCCCTCTGTGCTCAGGAAACTGCATTTTTACCAGGACCCAGCTGGACCAAGTACATAAAAATATTTATCTGTCTTGAACAAGAGTGCTGCAGCTTTCTCATTTCCTGCCTGAAAGCCATGGGGAAGCTTGTTTCCCTGGCCAGGAGAGCAGTCCTCATGGGATAAAAATGAGGGAAATGTGACACTGCAGCTGCTCTTTCCACATTGGGGCTGAGCCTGGTGTATCCTGGGATACTAGCAGCATGCCAGTAAGGTGGATGTCTTAATCTTCTGCCTTTCATGTCCTTCTGCTTCATTTCAAAGAACCGTGTTCTTCAATGCATGCTTCTTGATCTGTGTTGCATCATTGTCTTTCTTTCAGGGTTTTGACAGCCCTGGGATTGGAAAGTCTTTGGGAACCACCTTGCTTCTTGAGTCTTTGCTGGGGCTTAGCTGAGCAGTTTTCCCTCTGTAGTAGCA
Organism: Galbula dea; assembly: GCA_013399015.1. NCBI lineage: Eukaryota > Metazoa > Chordata > Aves > Piciformes > Galbulidae > Galbula > Galbula dea. The sequence goes on along the minus strand of VWZX01011303.1, from coordinate 795,936 downwards.
GGGAGTAGAGCAAATTACTCCACGAGGACATTTATATCCTCATGTGGAGGTTGGGCTTTGCAGCATCATGAGGCTGTTACAAGTGGCTGAGGAGAGCCATGCTGAAAATGCTTTTGAGATGGTGTCTCTGCTGTGTCTTCTGAGAAACCCTGTATTGCCCATCAGCATGGGAGCAGCAGGTGGTCCTGACATGCACATGGCTGTAGCAGCTCTGCCCATCCCAGTGTCTGCGTGTGCCCCTCGGGGTGCTTGGCATTGCCGCTCGAGGTGCCGGCGCTGGGGCCTGTCCGTCTCCAGGCTTCCAGACAAATCCCTTTTGGTTTGTGAAGCGTTGAAAATTGGATCATGAAGCAGTGTCTGAGGGTGGCCCTTCCCTTTTGTTTCCCCCCTAGGAATGTTATTCAAAAGCTGGAAGAAAGCTGGAGGTTTGAGTTTGTCTTGAGCAGAATAAGCTTCTTTGGCCAGCCCAGTGTGCAGTTGAGGCTTGGTTGTTATCTTGGTGTCTTCTGAGGGAGTGCTGCTAATTTAGCTGTAGCAATGCTCTGACACTTGATGAATTAGTCAAGAAAGAATCAGGGCTCTGGCTTTAGCCCAGCTCCCAGTATTTTCCAGTTTGCTTAGCCTGCTGGTTGCTGAGGTCAGTTTGCCTTATTGCCTTATTCCTAGCAGGTTGCCTTATTGCTTCCTAGACTGTATGTAGATGTGGGGCTGGACTGGGAGAGTTGGAAGTTTGTAGTGAAGTGCCCTAGACTTGTGGGTCCTTCAGCTGGGTGATGCTGAGGGTGTGTGTGGTATGTCAGGGCTGTCTCTGGAGCTGCTGGAATATGGCACAGGTTTAGGAGGGTGGTGGCTCTGCACATAGGTGAAGTGGCCAGCCCCTGAACAAGAGGGTCTTGTGTTGTGTGTTCTGGGTTTGTGGCTTACTCTAAGGTCTGCAGACCTGTGTAGTCTGTCAAAAAGCAATGGGAGCTGTTCCTTGCAGAAGCAGAAGGGACCTCTTGAGCTGTATGAGGCAGCTAAACAGAATCTGAGAGGGTTATTTCCATTCTGTTCATGCCCCATAGCCCTATGAAGGGGGAACCCAGGCTCAGCATCTTGGTTGTTTGCAGCCTCTGTCCAGAGAAGCACCAGCTGATGTCCTGGGAGAAGGACAGCAGCTCTTAGGGAGCTCTCACTAGGACTGCAGGCAGAGCTGGGCTGGCTTTCCAGGTTTTTCTGCCCATCCAATGTAAACTCTGCTTCCTGCCTCAGGAGCTTTGCTTACTTAACCAGGGTATTCAGGCTCTAGGGGTGTGTGGGGCTCACCTTGAGGCCATGTCCTTGCAGTTGGGGTGCTCACCAGTAAAGTAGGCAGTGCTCTGTCTACCCATGGAGACAGAAGAGAAAGGAGGTAACTGCAGAGGTAACTTGAGCTGGGTTGCTAATCCTTACAGAGCAGTGCAGGGATGTTCCCACTCATCTCAAGGCAGTCCTGGGAAGAGAATTTGGGTGAGTGATCCTGGGCAGAGGCCAGGGGGCTGTTTGGTGGCAGCCAGCCCTGCCAAAATCTTGCAGGGCACCTGGCTGGCTCAGCCTTGCCAGAGGTGCAAGGATCACTGCTCCTCCTTGGAGATGCACAAGTGGCGGAGCGTGTGCTCTGTGTAGCACTACTCCTGCCTGGCTTTGTAGCATGAACAACCCTTGATCTAGAGCTGTCTGTGCAGATCACCCCATGTTGTGGTGGATGTAGCTGTGGCCCTGTAGGTAACCCCTTGTGTGGTTTCTAAGGTGGGCACAGCTCTGCTGTGAGGGACTGAAAGCATCTCTGAAGCACTTCTCGTGGCAGGATGGGTCTCCTCCATCTGTGAGTTGGAGCTTTGCTTCACACTGAAATCTGCCAGTTGTAGGCTGGGTTTTAAAGTGCCTGTGAAGAGCATCTGCAGTTTACACTGGAGTCTAGAGGAGATGTATCTCTGCCTTTAGACTGGAGTGCATTTTCTTTGCAAGTCTAATGAGCCTTTCATGCTCCTTAAGTCAACCCTCTGATCCCCCCCCCCCTTTCCCTTTCAGCCAGTCTGATTAGTAAAGGCAGTCAGTACATGTGGGGTGGCTCCTGTGTTCAGGGTCTTTTCTTTAAATATCCAAGGAAAGGGAGCACCAGGGGATACCTTCTGGTAAGCTAAAAGGATTATCACTGCAGTTGGGCTAATTATTTCCATCTCTGTGGCCTCCCCACTGTACCTGCCCTGACCTCTCTTTCCAGGGCAGATCCAGTATCGCTATCTGTCCATCTCTGCCTCTGTGCCCTCCCTCAGTACTCTTCCTGAACTGCTTTGGAGTGGCCGGTGGGATGGCATCATCTGTGCCCTGGGAAGGCAGATGGATTGTCCCTGAGCTGTCCTCTTCAGCTGGTCAGTGTGTGTGTTACTCTAAGTGAGCTGTGGCTCAGCTGTCTGTGATGATGGGAAGGAGGAAAGCTGATGAGGGTTATTGTGGGATGAGGCAGAGTCTTCAGGGACAGATTATATATGTCCATAGGAAGAAGAGCTGTATTCAACTCTGCCCTTCTTGGAGAAACTTAGACACTTACAAGAGAGGTGATGAAACCACTTGTATTCCTCAATTTGAATAGTGTGTGTGTGACTTTGAAGATCCTGTGGTACAGAGTTGCTGGGCTTTCTGCCACTAGTCAGCATGTCACTTGATGGCTCCCATCAGCTCCTGTCCCAGGCTGTCTGCTGGGAAGTGCCTGCTGTAATTTCAGATGGGTTTCATCAGTGTGTCAAGTCACTCACTGCAGAATGAAATTCTTTTGAGGTGTTTGTAAATGGCTCAAAAAGATCTAAAGATCCTTGAACACATCCAGCTCAGCAATGTCCATGTTTGTGCTGGCCTGGAGATCCAGTTTTGAGAGAAATGAACTGTTCCCATACATTGGAAAGAGGTGTTTGCAGGGATGTCCTTTTGAAGCTGAAACTGGAGAAATAGGAGGATCTTCAGAGTGGTGAAATTCTTCCCTGCCTAGGAAACATTTCATCTTGATCAAAGCTTGACTTAGATACTGGGTGCACTGGCTTGATCTTCCCATGGAAGTGTGTGTTGTGTGTTCTGCTCACAAGCAGCTCTGCTCCTTTCTCTCAAATGTCACTTTCTTTGTGCTCCTTGGTGCAGGAAACACATCTGGCCAGCTGTGCACGTTCTCAGTTGAGTTGAGGACGGAGCAGGGCTGTCAGAGTCAGGAGGAGAGGCAAAGTGATATGTAAGCCATGTTTGTCTTGGCTGGCTGCTGTTGTTTCACATAGCCAGGCAGCAGGTGAAGGGCATTATTCCCCTTGAGTGCAGGGACCACCTGGGCTCTCAGCAGGCTGAGATGCAGCAAGATCCAAGAGAAGGGCCAAAGAGATGGAGTAAATCTGACTGAGGGGTGAGGGGATATGTGGATAGTGTCTTGTCCCTAAGTCCCTGTCCAGGGAAGGGGATGTTGGACCTCAGTGACTGAAGGTACAGTAGTGGGAGGAGTACAGGAACAGCAGGAGGCTTTGGAGTGGTCATTAGCAGCATGATAGCATCAGAAATATTTGTCCAGGCTGAAAATTTGCTTGCACTGGGCTTCTGCATGACAAAATGTTCCTGTCCTGATTTGCAGGGCTCAAGGTGAGCCTGTTCTTGTGTGGTTAGTTTGAGGACATGTCAATGGCAGAAGGGCTGTGCCCGAAGAGCCTTTCCCAAGAGAAGGGGTAATCCAGTGGGATGAGCTTCCCAGAGCTCTAGCTTCCTGTGAGCTCTGAGGGTTATGTGTCAGTGAAGGCTGGCCAGAGGAGCCTTGGTATAAAAATGCACCTTTACTCCAAAAGTTTACTTCATTTTGGTCAGAAGTAAAGGAAACCTAAGATGTCAGTGTGGCTCGTGTTCCTCTCCTAGCTCTCACCCACCTTGTACAAAGTGCTGACTAGCTCTGTGCAGGTGCTGAGTATTTTATTACCCTCCCACTGCAGATCCTGGGTGTGATGGGACTGAATTACCTCTGTGGTTTAAGCTGAGCCCTGGGAGGAAGCTGGTTTGTGTGGTTGTGTTACAAAGTGGAGCTTCACGTGCTCTCTGCCGGTAGCTACAGCTTGTGGTGTCAGACATCAGGTGTTAGGGAGCCCAAAGCTGGGATTGAATCCAAAGTCAAAATTGCCTTTTGTGGTTCACTTTCAGCTCCCACTTACTTTGAATTCAAGGGCAGACTTTACCCTAAGCAAATTCTGCCCTCTGTAGTTAGCTCTTTATATGTGGTTTCACCTACTTGCCTCATCAGCATCATAAATGATGCTGCCCAGGAGCTAGCTGGAGGGTTCATAGCAGTAGCTTTTAACAATGGACATCTCCAAATTGGACAGAAAACGACATGCTTTTCCCTTCTGGTGTAATAATGGAGAGCCTGGCAGGCATATAGAAGCAGAAGCATGTGTGTAATAGGTGTAAATGTTGCTGTTGGGTCCAAAAGGGAAAGCAGGTGAGAAGTCATGTGAAAGATCTACTGCTCAAGCTGTGTTGTTGCTTGTAGGCACTGTCTGTCAGTAAGCAAGAGAAGAGATTCAGAAAGGATGGGACTAAAATGGAGGTGTTGGACCTGTTCTGTGACAAAGGGAGTGACTCTGGGGCTCTCCAGCAGGAGACTTGCAGGGTTTGCAGTGGTGGATGGGCAACTGTGAGCTGGAGAAAGGAGCCTACCATGATGCTGCCTAGTTTTGTTCTCATGCTGAGCAATGGGTGCATCCTGGGCACCTGCCAAAGCCAAGCACCATGTGCCCACTTGGGCTTGCTGTCCTGTCTCCTTTCCTTTCTCATCAGTCTTTCCTGTTCCTCTCCTCTTTCACAGCCATTTTAAACCTTGTCTGGCAGACTCAGATCTGCAGTGCTCCTGGGAGCCTCTTTGCTATGGCAGCTGGTGCTTGCCTGGCCCTTGCCTTGGGCAAGAGCTCAGAACTGGACTTCTGAGAGCAAGATGGGGCCAGCTTCCTGCAGCATGGACAGGGCTTCAGCACTGGGAATCCACCCTCTGCAGCACTGCTGAACTGCCATCACTGCATCCTTATTTGGTGGTTTTGTAGCCTACTTGGCATGAATTCTGCTTTCCCCCCAGTTTAGTGTTAGCTGAATTACCTTGCCAGCTCCTCCTTTCCTTTAGGTTCCTCTGTGGAAGAGAATCATGAATAGTGTTCCATGGGAAGGCACTTATTAATGCTTAATCTCTCAGATATGTCACTTAGGCTTTCATTGTGCCTAATAATAGGGTCTGTTGTCATGGCTGTCTGAGGTCTGTGCTCAGCTCCAAAGCACATTTCATGAGTAACTGCCACTCAGGTACATTCCACACTGAAGGGGTTTTGACTCCATGGGTTGCTTTGCTCTATCAGCACCCAGGAGTCTCTTGGTACTCAAGTTCTTAAATAGCAGAATCCTGTTCTGTGGTTGTAGCAGTGTCTGTGTGCAGATGTAAAGCATTTTACCAGTGCTAGTGGCAGAAGAGCTTGAAATGTCCTGGGTGAGAGGCTAGGGAGTCCTTGTGAGCAAGAGGGAGCCCAGTGTAGCTCTGTGATGCTGCAGGGAGATCAGCATGCAGGCACTGAAGTCCTGTGATCTGCAGAGAGAGAAATACCCTAAACACTCCCCATCTGTGAAGATGGTAAAGCTCTGGGGCTGTGGTGTGGTTTGCTCTTCTGTTGCCTCATCTCAGTGTGAGAGCAGAAGCCAGCATCTCCCACCAGGAGTAGACTGTTCTCTGCCTCCCTCAGTAAGGGATGACAAAGCACTGTGGCTCTAGGTGTGGTCAGAGCCTCTTCAAATAGTCTGTCTCTATTCATGCACTGCAATAAAAAGAAGCACTGCTGAAATACTGGCAACCCTGTTTATCCCAGCCTTTGTATTAGTGATTTAGAGAGAGCCTCTGACCTTACCCAACATGAATGGATCTCTGGTAACCTGAGAGCAGCAGCAATATTATTTTAAGCAAGAAGTAAGGCTCTGAAGCAGGCTGTCCTTTTCTACATATCATCCATGTGACAGCAGAGCTGCATTTAGAGCTGAAAGGGGATAAAATCCCTCAGGAGGCTGATTGCACCTCATTTATTTTTAACAAATGTACTGGGGAAGATTGAGCCTGAATTCCTAGACTTTAAATTTGGACAATTTCCACTCATCTTCATCCCCGTGGAAGGGAACATGGGCACCACCACGTGGGCTTCCAGCTACTTCCTGGGGAGGATGAAATGCACAGGGATTCTGATCTTTTGAAACCGGCTCCTCCTTTAGCCTTTGGGTTGGGAGGGGACACAGTGTTTTACAACTCTCTGGCTGAATTTATGGTCTGGGTTCCCATGTGGATTGTCACTGTTCATGCTGTCTGCAGCTGGGTTTGTTGGAAATCTGTTCATCAGCTAGATAAAGCCCAAACCAAGGCAAGACAGTTTGGTACCTGATTGTCATCTGGAGTGGCCCACACTGGGCAGAGACCAGCTGGAGAGAGACATCTGAGTGCTCACAAGGGATATGCTTTGTGCATAAAGGTTTTTATTTGCTTGTCATCCTTACTTAAACATCCTTGTCTTGTGCTTCAGCATGGTTGGAACTGTGCTGCCTTGGTAGGAAAAAGAGAGGTACAAATGCAGCTGGTGGTGGGGTTTTATTTTAGAAGTAAGCTCTAGCTTTCAAATGCTGCTAACTTGTGCTGGGCATCACAGAATCAGAGAGAGATAGGGGCTGGAGGAGACCTTTGGGAATCACCCACTCCAACCCACCTCCTAAGGCAGCTTGCCCAGGGTCACCTCTAGCTGCCTTGGCAATCTCTCCACACAAGGAGACTCCACAGCCTCTCTGGGCAGCCTGGGCCAGGGCTCCAACACCCTCACAACAAACAAGTTTCTCCTCCTGCTCAGCTGGAACCTCCTGGCTTCCAGTTGGTGCCCAGTGCCCCTTGGGCTGGCCCTGGGCACCAGTGAGCAGAGTCTGGCCCCAGCCTCTTGCCCCCAGCCTTCAGCTCTTGCTCAGCATTGAGCATCTCCCCTCTGGGGCTGCTCTTCTCCAGGCTCAGCAGCCCCAGGGCTCTCAGCCTTTCCTCCTTCCAGAGATGCTCCAGTGCCCTCAGCATCTTCCTAGCCTCTGCTGGACTCTCTCCAGTAGTTTATTGTCTCTCTGGGACTGGGGAGCCCAGAACTGGACCCAAGACTCTAGCTGTGGCCTCACTAGGGCTGAGTAGAGGAGGAGAACCACCTCTCTTGCTATGCTGGCCACGCTCTTCTTCATGCAGTCCAGGAGACCATTGGCCTTTCTTGTCCATGAGGTCACATTGCTGGTTCATGGTGAACTTCTTGTCCACCAGCACTTCCAGGTCCTTCCCTGCAGAGCTGCTTTCCAGCAGTATCATGAGACAAGGGAAAAAAGCTAAGGAGAAGCTAAAATCACCTTTTCTGAGCCATGTCTTGCAGCATAGTGACTGTTGGGGTGAGGAGCAGTTCTGCTCAAGTCCCAAAGCTTGTGAGATCTGCCAGGTTTGTTTCTTCCTAGGGTAAGAAACCAGTGTGTCAAGAACTCCTGACTCCTTCCTTCTCCTGTATTTACAGAGAGACTGCCCTGACAAGGCATCCTGCTGCATTCCAGTGCTCTCAGTCATCTCTGAGATGCTGGCACTGGTCACTGTGAGGCCAAAAGGTGTTTGGTACACACTTTGGGTATCAGTGGCTTGGGGAAATAAGCTCTGTGGGCCAACTGTGTGGTGATGGTTTGTCACAGGAGCATGTAGAGTCCTGTGTTCCTACTGCAGTGGTAAACTGGTTTTTCAGGGGAGTTGGTAATGCTGTTCCTGCATGTGTGTGTCTAAGACACTTGCCCTGAGCTTCTTCCTGCTCCTGAGGACAGTGAGCATCCCTGCTCAACCCAGCTGCCTAGACACCCTGTCCATTCCCTTCCTGGTCCTTGGGGCAGTCGTGGAAGCCTCTCTGCTGTACCACACTTCTGCATTGTCAGTCTTTGCAGCCAGGAACTCTGCAGGCTTGGATCCTCTGGAGTAGAACAGTGTTCCCTGGGAAAAACTTACCTGACTTGGCTTCTTCCCCAGCACAGGCTTTCTGTCACTCCAGGAGCGATGCCAGCCATGGTGGTAGTAGCTGGAGCAGATGGTGCTGTTGTCATCAGTTTAATTTCTATCTGTGTGTTGAAACAGCTCAAAATAGCTTAAGAAGTGAAGCCTCAATCTGAGAAGATACCTTGAATGTTTTCTCTGCCTTGAGAACATGTCCTGTGACATTAGTGTCCACTGGCCTTTCCTGGCTCTGTCACATCTCTTCTGACTGGGACCACTTGCTAGAGCTGTGACATGAAGAATCTTCTATATTTAATATCTTCATTACTGTGGCAGCATTGAATATTCACAGAAGTTCTGTCAGGGTGCAGCAACTGTTGTCAACATTGTGAAATCAAAAGAAAAAGGAGCAGCTGAGATGAAAGCAAGCAATGAACACATACATTGTGTCCTGACAGCATCTTTTTCAAGCCAGAGGCAAAACCTGGAGAGGCTCAAGGTGCAGCTGGATGGTGGCTTGAGCTGGCACAGCACTGGCCTCACACATTTTCCTCCTCTGCTATGTTGGTGCTCCAAAACCAGTGAGAGAACTTAACATCACCACTGTCAAACACAGCTTCTGCTTGTGAGGGGTTCAGCTTCTGCTGGGTTAGTGCCTTGAACCACCTCCAGTGAGGTGCTGGAGCAGTGCTGGTGGTGCAAGGAGTAAGCAGTGTGATCTGAGCCTGGCTTATCAAATTGCAGCCTTGTTGAGCCCAGTTTTGAGGTAAGGGTCTTGCACTTTGGATCTTCCCACAATCAGAACGTTGCTGCTCCAAGGCCAAGATATCTGCCTTTTTCACCACATGTTTTGGGCCCTTCCTGCAGTGCTGCACCACAAGTGCTCACATTCCCATCTTGGCTGAGGTGAAGGCAATAGCCACTACCCAAATCTTCAAGTCCATTTACAGGTACAAATAAATTCTTCTTCTCAATAAATTATCTTAATTTATAAGGCTTCTGGTTGTCCATTGATCTCTTCTCAGTGTCAGCATCCTTTGAGCCTAGCCCCAAACCCAGCAGCAGCATCTGCCTTTGAACATAGAGAGAGGCAGGGGAAGGAGCTGGTGCACAGCCTGCTCACTGCTTGCACTGGGGCCAGCTGGCCAGAGCAGCTCCTGGGAAGTGCAGGATGTGGCCCATCCCACCACAGGAAGGCTAAATCCTGCTTCTGTGTCCCGGGGGACCCTGGCTCTGTGCAGAGGTGACACTTTTTGCAGCAGAGAAAGACTCCTGAGGCTGGCAGGAAGGCAGCTGAGCCCTGCAGGGGCTTTCTTTCCTTGCAGTGGACTCTGCAGTTTTGGCAGAGCATTGAAGTTCAACTTTTGCGTGCAGAGTGTGCCAGTGGTGTGTGCACTCTGCAGATGGCTCAGGGCTTGTGCTTGATCCCACGTTGACACCAGATTTCAGACGTTTCTGTAGCCCGTGGCTCTGGTGCACTGAATGGACGCTGTGGTACGTGTGCCACTACAGAAGCCTGCAGAGAAGGGAAATGAGCTGAGCTTTGGTCCTCGCAGGGGCAGTCGTCTCTGCTGGGTCCTACCGCACACGGCTGTGCTGCAGAGCAGTTGCTTGGAAAATGGAGACGGTGCTGGAGAGCTCACGTGAAGATGCAGAGCTGCTTTCAAGGAGTCACTGTCACTAACCTGCTAGAAGCACCTTTATCTAGTGCTTCAGTGCTACACTAGCTGAGTGGAGTGAGCACCCATCTGAGAGCTCAGCTCCAGGCTGTCTCCTTAGCCAGTGTGGGCATTTTCACCCTCGTGTTTGGTGTCTCTCTGGCTACTAAAAAGCGAGTTTGGGGATATTTCTCAGCCCTTTGGCTGAATTGCACTTCAGCTGCACACCTCTTGGTGTGACAGTGCTCAGTGTCCTCCCAAATTGGCTGTGTTCAGGGAAAGGGGCGTGATACTGTTATCTGTCAGCCTCTCCCCACCGTGGCATGTGTTGTGGTACCCACTGGAGCATGAAATAAGTCCTGAGCTCTTATTAATGAAGAAAATGGTGATAACCATGAGGAACTGGTGGCCACCTGAAAGTCCTGCTCATGGTAGATTGCAAGAGTCCACAGAGCAGCTGAGGCCTGCCAAGCTGCTTTTTACCACTGACTGCTGTGTGAAAGGGACCTTCCTCAGCTGCTAATCATGGGGACATCCTTTCTACTTGTTCCCCGTGAGCGACAGTGAGGCGTGTGCTGGCTGTCAGTTAGCAGGGATGGATGTCTGTTTGTCTTCCTTCAGGCAGTGCAATCTCTCAGGAAGGCAATTTCTTCCTCCTTGTGGTGCAATTTGCCAGCTAAGGTACAGGAGAGTTTTGATGGGGCAGAGCACTGATGTGCCATCCACTGTCCTAATTCATTAAGACTCCAGCAGCGTTTTCAGGAGCTTTTCTTTCCTGTTCTCCCTCTCCCTATTCAGGCACACAGAAACATTATTTTCTGCTTTTGCTGGAGGGTAACATGCTAAGAACGCATGGAATTGTGTTTCCTTTCCTGATGGATCCTTCTGAGTGGCAGTAGGCAGGCTGGAGGAGCAGCTTTTACCCAGCAGTTAGTTGAGACTGTCTGAGGACTGGAGCATCTCTGGCAGGAGGAAAGGATGAGAGCCCTGGGGCTGCTGAGCATGGAGAAAAGCAGCCCCAGAGGGCATCTGCTCAATGCTGAGCAAGAGCTAAAGGCTGTGGGCAAGAGGCTGGGGCCAGACTCTGCTCACTGGTGCCCAGGGCCAGCCCAAGGGGCACTGGGCACAGACTGGAAGCCAGGAGGTTCCAGCTGAGCAGGAGGAGAAACTTGTTTGTTGTGAGGGTGTTGGAGCCCTGGCCCAGGCTTTGCAGAGAGGTTGTGGAGTCTCCTTGTGTGGAGAGATTGCCAAGGCAGCTGGAGGTGATCCTGGGCAAGCTGCTGTGGGTGCCCCTGCTGGAGCAGGGGGTTGGAGTGGCTGATCCCCAGAGGTCCCTTCCAACCCCCACCATGCTGGATTTGGGGATTCTGTGTCTTCGCTGTGCTGTCATGCACAGCAGTTCAGCCATGTCTCAGCACGCAGGGGAAATCCCAGGCTTCCACCATTTTCTGTTAAGTGAATAATGAATGGTATGAGCCTGACTGCCTGGGAGCTTGCCTTCAAACCTGCAGCAGCAGGGAAGATGCTCTGATTTCCAGCAGGATAGGCTGAGCCTGGGATGGGAAGAGTCAAAGAGAATTAGTTGGTAAATAAGATCTCCTGCCTTCTCTTTGATCCGCTCTACGTGTTCAACTGCTTAAAGGCTTCCCAGGCAAGCAGGATTTTCGGGGAGGAAGAATTTATCCACCCAGAGACCATCTCATGGCTCTGAAATGCGTGACAGCACGATACTCTAGCAGGGGGCTGGGAAGAAGTCTGAAGGTAGTCTGGTAAATCCCTGCCAAAGAAGCTTCTCTTCCTTCTATTCACAAAGAGCTTGCCGAACAAACAGGGCAAGCTTTACAACTACTGTTGCTTCTTTTTTTTTTCTGCTGCCTTGTAAGTCCCACTGATCAGAGCTTTAATCTAGCTAAACTTAGTGGACTTAGAGGCAGCCTGATCTTTGCATCATAGTCTGATAAGCCAGCCAAAAAGTGGAAGAGAAAGGTAAGAAGGGGCAAGAGATCGAGGAAGATACTAATATCTACTAAGCAGTAGATGCTGCAGGTAGAGGTGGAGGTGCACAGGGTTCAGGTGAGGTGAAGGTGGAGCCTTGCTGCTTTATGTCCCTGTAGTACCCCCCCTTGAGAACTTCCTCTGGTTTCTCTTCTCAAGGGCTTCTCCAGAGAGCCCTGCAGTGAAGAGCACACAGGTTGTGGTGGCTTTGGGAGGCTGGCTTCCACTCTGGTTTGTCCCCAGCCTGCTCCATGACAGGCCTTTCCACCTCTGTTCCCCTTCCAGGGAAGATGGGAATAATGGTGTCTTTGGTAAACCACTTTGTGCTCCTGCCAGTAGCAACTGATGCAATATTTAGGGTTAATATTCCTACACTGCAAAACATTGGAGTGTGTTCCCTCAAGTGATTCCCAGCACATTGGTGTTCTTGGAAGAAGGTACATTTGTGGTGCCTCTTGATCTGGGCAGAGAAGAGACATGAAGCAGCTCAGGCCGTGGGCTGGAGTTGTGTGTGGGATAATCTGGTCTCCTAATTGCCACCCAGCTTGGAGGCATCTGCTGGACTGGGCCTAAGCTGATTTAGGATGGCAAATTCTGTTAGTTTAATTCTCAGCAGTGCTGAGGAACGTGTCAGCACTTGAGCATCCCTGGGCTTTTCTCTGGCTGCAGGCATGCCCTGGAGACCTTTGCCAGCTGGTGACCCTCAGCAGTTAGCGTGCAGAGCTCTTGGCTGCAGAGAGGTTAGATTTCTGAGGGCTGTTTGCTGATGGTTCCCTGAGCTCTTGTGTCTTTGAACCCAGCTTTTCTATTCTCTTTTGATGCTCTTTGTATAGATTCATGGCATCTCATTGCTTGGGGCTTCCTTGTCCTGTTACCACCTTCACCTTTCCCCATCTCCATGTCACTGGCTCCTGTGGCAGTTATTTATTGCCCAATCTCAGTAATCTTCAGGTTCCATAGGGGTTTGGTTGAAGCCAGTGTGACCATCCTTGCTGTGGTGAGGTTCCTGTGCCTCATAGCTGTTCTGTTCTGAGCCCAAACCCATCTCACCTCTGTGTGGAAAGTGTTCAGCCCCTAGAGGAGGGTGTCAGCAGTTCCAGGCCCCCAAGGAGTCACTTAAACTAACACAGGGAAAAAATGGGGGGAAAAACAAATGAGAAAAGTACATTTTTGAGACTATTTATTTTGCATCTCCCTCCTATTGTTCTGAGGGGCATTCATCTGCCTCTGAACCTGTCCCTAACCCTTGGCAGACCCTGAAGGAAGGTTTTCTAGCCTTTTGACTAGGTAACTTGAAACCCCACGTAGTCTCTCAGCTTGCTTCAGATTAGGGAGCGCCTGCAGTTAAGGAGATCACCATCCATATTCCTTCCTCTGTCAGCTTCTTGGCAAAACAGTACTTGGAGAAGTACACAAAGGAGATGAAAAGCAAGTTGCTTATGAATTATGAACAGCCTTTTAGGCTGATGTTCTTTCACAGGGCTGTCATTCCATTTTAATTAAGTAATTCAGGTGGAATGATGCTTTTTGAAAAGCCCTGTTTGTGTTTGATCACCTTTCAGAGGTAACACTTAGCTAGCTCGTTTGTTCATTTCCAAGTAACAGGAGTGGGTGGTTACTGCCTGCCCTTCCTGATTAAAGAAGGGAGGAAGAAGACACTGTTGCGGTGAGCACAAGACACAGTAGCCAAAAGGCTTTGCTCTGCCGGTGTCTGGAAGTGAGCTGGGTGAGTGCTTGGACCTTTTGTGGCTGGTGTGAAAGATGGAGCTGCTTGGTTGGACCCGGAGTGTGCAGCTCTCAAAGCATTGCCTTGCCTTCTGCTGCATTTCTCTTTCTTCGTTGTCGTAGCACCCTGAGGCTCCTGCTCCCCACCCAGCCGCACACAGAGCTGCCAACGCCTCCTTTATTTTGGGATTTGTGTGTATGTAAATTGAGCCATCAGTTCCCAAGCTCGTGATCCCTGGAGCTGTGCAGTTTGGATTGCTGCACATGGAGGCTCTACCTCTTAGAATCACAGAATCACTAGGCTTGGAAAGGACCTCTGAGATCAGCAAGTCCAACTATTAACCTAATGCTACCATGCTCACCACTAAACCATGTCCCCAGGAACCATATCCATGTGTTTGCTGAATACTTCCAGGGATGGAGACCCCACCCCTGCTCTGGGCACCCTGTGCCAAGTCTTGAGAACCCTCTTGCTAAAGAAATGTTTCCTAATATCCAGCCTGAACCTGAACCTGGTTTCCTCTCACCCTATCACTTGTTACCCAGCAGAAGAGACCAACCGCCACCTTGCTCCGGCGTCCCTGCAGGGAGTCATAGAGGGTCTCCCCTGAGCCTCCTCTTCTCCAGGCTAAACAACCCCAGTTCCCTCAGCTGCTTCTCATGGGACTTGTGCTCTAGACCCTTCACCAGCTTCATTGCTCTTCCTCTCTGACCAGGGGAACCCCATGGCCATGCAGAAACAGTGACTCTCGGGTTGTGTCCCCACGATCCTTGGGCTGCAGCTGTAGCCCTGAGTGTTGCTGGGCCCGCGGGTGAGTGGGGTGCAGCTGCTGACCCAATTTCCTTGGATGGACATCATGGAAACACTCATCTCCTGGCACCAGCATGGGAGTGGGGATGCATTTTCCTTCTCCTTTGTGAGTGGTAATGATGTCGTAATGGTTACGCAGGGCTGAGTGCCACCGGAGCACAGCTGTGTGGTCCCCAGCATCTGCTTTCTTCCCCCTCTGCCACTGGGCCACTCTCAACAGGGTATGTTGTTCTCAACCCTGGTTTTATTTACCTTTCATTGTGGAGAAACCTTTTGCCAAGAGATAAAGACTTTGGGCAGCCCAGTGTAATTTGGGAGCTGACTCTTCCCAGATAGAGAGTGCTGGTGGCTTTATGCGTGGTTTGCTGGTGGGTAGCCTAAGCAGCAGCAGAGTGAGGGTTCTGCTGTGTCTTTCTGCTGGTGGTGATGTGTCCTGACTGCACTCCAGAGAGGCATCCAGGGTGTCTGATTAGGAATTGCTCCTGAAGACTGGGCATGTGGCCTCATGGTCTGCAGTGTAGAGGGGTCACCACTTGGGAGATACGTGTTGCTTCACAGGAGGGGTTTCTTTCCAGCACCCAGGGCTGGCTGATGCCCTATAAACAGGGCTTAAATGTGTTCTAGCCAGGAACTACTCATGTATTCCATTGATTTGCTCTAAACCCTTTAGCAGGTCAAGGGTCTGCAGCACAGATCTTGTGAAGAGCAGCTGAAGGAACTGAGTTTGTTTAATCTAGAGAAGTGGAAGCTCAGGAGAGACCTCCTCTCTCTCTACAACTCCCTGAAAGGAAGTTGGAGCCAGGTGAGAGTCAGTCTCTTCATCCAGGTAAGAAGAAACAGAAGGAGAGGAATTGGCCTCAGGTTGTGCCAGGGGAGATTCAGGTTAGATATTAGGAAAAATATCTTTGCTGAAAGAGTGGTTAAGCATTGGCCCAGGCTGCCCAGGGCAGTGGTGGAGTCACCATCCCTGGAAGTGTTCAAAAAACAGGTAGATGTGGTGCTGAGGGACATGATTTAGTGGCATGGTGGTGTTGGGTCAATGGTTGGACTTGATGATCTTAGAGGTCTTCACCAACTTTAATGATTCAGTGATTTATTGGTTTATTTTCCTTTGTTAATCCCAGGTTTCATAGGCCTTCCCCATGCTCCTTATGGAATAGTGTTTGTGGCCAATGTAACAGTTCAGCTTGGAGGAAGGATGCCACAGTTGTTTCTCTTGGACCAGTTTCCCCGTGTGTGGGTTGTGCAGGGGCAGGAAGTTGCCATGAATTGAGCAGTTGGCTTTACTCAAAACAGTGACACCCCAGCTGTGCTCTGGTACTTCTGCTGACAGGCCAGACCAAGCTGCTTCATTGATGCCTTCAAGCCTGACGAGCTATTTAGAGAGTAACCTTGCAGACTAGGCAGTGGAAGAAGAGCAGCACCCTCATTTCTGGCTCAGTTCTCCTGGGCAGGGGTGCAGGAAGGTGTTAGGGATGTGCCTTGGGTGTCTTGACTCATCAGCATTGCATGTTGTGAATGAAGCAAGGTCAGACTGGCCATGGGCTGGCACCAAGACTGGGAACCATAGGTTTTAATGTCAGGTCTCTGCAGCCTCCTGTGAGAGGAGTGATAGTGCCTTCAGTATCCCTGCCAAACTCCACATGGCCATTTGTATTTATTTCCTCTTTAAATACCTTGTGGACCTTGAGCTGACTAAAAGCTTTCACTTCCTGACCTAAACTTCAGTGCTGCTGATGGCTCTTAAAGGTTTGCATCATTTCACTTAAGGCTCTTCCTGACTGGCTATGTGGTCCTGCATGCTTTGGGCTCTTTGAGGTGTAAATTGCTGTTTTGGCTTTTAGCCCTTAACTTTCGGTACAGCACAGGCCTGCAGGGACTGTTCTGAGGCCAGGTTCAGCTGTGAAATTCTCTTTAGATGCTGTGGGACTTGCTCCTGCTTACCACAATGTTTCTTTTAGCTGGCTGGGCCGTGAAGTACATCCTGAGTCAGCTGGTGGCTGCCCTGCTTAGCTCTACAGTGGGATCCACGCACACCTCCAGCCCACCCTGGCTACAGCAGTTTGGAGTTATCTGCTCTCCTCCAGGATCCACCATTCTGAGACCAGGCATGGCAATATTCAGCTCTCAAACCAGTTGGAGCCACTGGTTGTAATCCTTTTCTCACTGGGAAAGCAGCTCCAAGCCTGGGAAGGAAATATGCTGTGTGCCTGCCTGTGTCTCATCTAACACTGAGGAGATGGGCACAGCAATTGCCTTTGGTGGCAGGAGGTGGCTGGGCTGTCACCAGTTCAACTCACCTCTTGGCCAAACTGGATGGATACTCAGGGCTCTAACTGCATGTACAGAGGTACTGATGGGCTGAGCTTGTGCTGCCAGAAGTCAACCTGTTCCTCCTGCTCCTGGTAACAAAACCTTTTCTCCCCTACTTGCCTCCTCCTGTGCCTTGTTGCAGTTCAAAATGACTGCTCCTAACGCCTCTGCTCTTGAAACTCAGGCTGTGGGTTTGAAAGGGAGCTTTGGAGGAGCTGTTAATTAGGGGATAGGCTGTTGCTTTTTAGATAGCGTCCCTGGTTAACAAGAATAGTTCTGCTGGAAATGGATAAGATTCTTTGGAGGGTTTGTGCTTTATCTGTCATGTAGAGGGTGCTGCCAAAGTTTATCTCTGGGCACCTCTCTGTGCTGTAATTATTCATTACTGAACCATTGCTTCAAGGTGGGGATGGTTGCACAGTTTTTAGAGTATTTTTCTCCCCTTAATGTTGTGGTTTTCCCCAAGAGGGATTTCCCCTTCCCCCACTCAAAAAAACCCCAAGGAGGATTCTCATTAGGGACTGTTTTCAACATTCCACATAGTTTCTTAAATGCACAATTTTCAGACCATCTTTGTTTAAGAAGGCTAAAATAGGCAGGTTTAATACATTTTTAATTCTCTTTAGTCACATGAATTTATTACCTGAGTGAAAACCCAAAGCCAATCTGCCCCAGGCCTGGAGCATTCATAGGGTTCTTGTGACCCAAATGCAGATCCCAGTACTTGGCCTTGTTGAACCTCATCCCATTGTCCTCAGCCCATCAATCCAGCCTGGACAGATCTCTCTGAAGATGAACCCTTTCACTCCACTTGATGTCATCTGCAAAGTTACTGAGGGTGTCCTTGATCCCCTCATCCTGATCATAGATAAGATATTAAAGAGAACTGGCCCCAGTACTGAGCCCTGGGAACACCTCTTGTGGCCAGTCACTAACTGGACTAACTCTGTTCTCTGGTGTGTGGAGTTCAGTGGGAACAGGCACTGTCTCTGCCCAGCTGTGAGCAGCACAGTGTTGAAGGCCTTCTTGCAAAGCTCAGAAGATAGTGAGATGGTGTGGCTGCTCTGGAGAACCCCTGGCTGTTTCTCTGTGCTGTGAAGCCCTGGCACTGACAGGGCAGCAGGGCAGCAGTCAGCTCTGTGCCCAGCAGATCCAGCAGCCTCTGCTGAATCATTGCACACTGCTGCTGTGCCAGGGCTGCACAGATGCTAAATGCTCCATTCAGAGGAAAACTGGAAGATCTTTGGCTGTATCAGACATTGTCCATGGAGCCAGGAGATCAGCCTCCAGTGGGGTATGTGAGCTCACTGGTTGTCAAGCTAGGAGTTCTCTCTGGATAGTGACCCAGGAAATCCTTGTCCAGAGGCAAGAAAGAGCTAAATCAGAGAATCCCAGAATTGCTTAGGTTGGAAAAGAGCTTTATGATCATCAAGTCCAACTCTTAACCTAACACTGCCAGGTCAGCATTAAACCCTGTAGCTCAGCACCACATCTACACATCTTTTAAATCCCTCCAGGGATAGTGAATATATCTTTCCAGGGAGATCTTACTAGTGGGATTGAGGTAGACACTAATTGCTCTTCTCCAAAAAAGAGGTGGGAGGAAGAGAGAAGAGGAAGCAGAATAAGGAAGCAGTAAGCCTCATCTAAATCCAGCACAGCATATTTGTGAGTGGTTTACCTCTGGGCCTGCAGTTGGGAAGCAAAGATGGTAATATCTGTAGATATTTGGTGAACTGAGCTGGACTGGGAGGACTGCTGGGGACTGCCAGTTGTCAGTGTGGTAGAAACTGCCCTTCCCATCCCTGTTTTCCTACCAATAGACAGGGTGGTGCATGGGGAGAACTGCAGTACCCAGTGCTGTGTGTACATTTGGGGCACAGAGGTCACTCCCCTGGATGTGCACACACACAAAGGCAGCACATTTGTGTCATTTTACAGTCATGTTCATGCCCAAGTTACTTTTGTGCCCTGTGCACTGGGTTAACTACTATATTTTAGTATTTTAGTGCTAAGTAGACCTGTAAATAATACCAAGCAGTGGCCAGATGAGACCAGGATATAATCAATATGATCCTTTGAGCTCTGGGAAGAGGGCAGCCATATGTCCAGATAATGAGGGCTCACCCACCATTTGAGGGGGCAAAAAATAGATACTTAATTGTTTCCTGTTTTATATCTCCTTTTTTATGGGTGATTTCCTTTCAGGACAAGTTCTTGTGCTTGCTTGGTACAGTTCTCTTAAATGCCTTTGTAGCTGTCTAAGGCAGAAATTAAATTGCATAGTCATCTTGCTAAGGCTTCAGAAAAGCTGGGTGAGAGATCTGGTTACTAGCATTAGAGTTTCTCTTGCATAGTTCCATATAGCCAGTTAATATATTGCCAGCAAACAAAACCACATGGGTTTGATTCCCTGCTGCTGGTAACCTGAGCTCCACTGCTGGTGGAAAATCATGGGAAGTGTGTGATTACACTAATAGCTGCTGATTAATCCCTGCCAATGGCTGTAGTTAGATCAGCTATTAGGAAGCCAACTAAAAGCAACGTCAGTCCAACAGAGAGCACAGTCCCTGCTTCTCAGAAGCAGATAATGTTTGATGGTGACTTCATTTCCTTTGGCAGATAAATGAATGTTAGAATAAGAATTCTGAATTTTAGCACCTTTCCAGTTCCACTCCAGTGTCCAGAGCCATTTCCTGGGCCTCACTCTGTGCCACAGCATTGGCTTTCTGGGCACTGCAAGAAGGATTCAGGGTTAAGCAGCTGTTGTGCTGTCCTCTCAGGCCCACAACCAGCCAAGACCTTTTTCCTCTAACAGTGCCTGCTCCAAGTCCACCTCTGGAGAGTCCTGGTTTACCCCTGTGTGATTGATTTGAGGGTGATCATAGCTGTGTATCCCTGCTGGGTCTATCCAGAGAGGTGGGAGACATCCCCTCCTGCAGCAGTGTCACACCTTGCCAGTAGACATTCCTGCTAAGAGACCGATGAAACTGGCAAGTGCTGGGTTGGGAGTGTGCAGCAGACACAGGTCTGCACTAACCAGACTGCTTCTGGTGACAAAACAGTGGCCAGGCAGTACTGTGTGACCCAGGATGGTCATTTTGCTTGGAACATCTTCAGTTCTTGTGGAATTTTGATGTTGCAGCTAGAGAGAAGTTGCCTGTATCCTTGTTGTGATGACTGCAGTGACTGGCATGTGCTTCTGCAGGAATAATTGCACCTTCCCTTTGTTCCCACCTTGTTTTCTTGTGCAAAATCCATCTTTTCCTTGGGGCTTCCACAGGTGAATTTCTTGTGTCCTCTGAGTGTGGATTCTGTGACCTCCTCTGCTTGGAGCTTGGTGCAGCTCTGCTGAAGAGTGGTATCTGTTTGGAGCAGCCCTGGTAGATCCCAGTGTGGGATGTTTGCATTCCCTTTCCCTTGTCCTCCTCTGTCCTTTGACTGGGACAAAACACACTCCTGGTGGATTGGGAGGCACTTGTGTTGGATGCTCCAGGGAGTGTTTCAGCACTAGTATGAAACCCAAGGGGTAACATGTATCTTGAGCTGTGGCCTTACCTCAGCACAGCAGTGAGATTTCAGGGCTCACCCAGAAAAGGGAATAAAGTGCAGGTATCTTCTTCCAGTGGCTGAAAGGATGGTTGACTGCTGGTGGCTGATGGCTTGCAATAGGATGTTTAATGCTCCTGGAAGTGGTCAGGCAAACCAAAAGTGACTCTGGAGTGGTGGATAGGAGTGTACCAGCTGGGCTGCAGACACCAACTGGGCTCCAGATGAAGGGCTGTTTCCTCAGATTTTGCCTGATGAGTGTTTGCTTTTCCTCTCCTCTTCAGGTAACATTGCTGAGAGACAGCAGAGCAGTGCCAGGACATCAGCATGATGGAGGATCACCCAGCTGCCCAGGAGAAGCACATCCCATCAGGTGAGCACCTCCAGGAGGAGGTGGTGTAGAGGACCTGCCTTGCCCACTGCTGAGAGAAGAATGACTTAAGTGGGGAGAGTGGGGCCAGCCTGTGAAGGGTCCTTGGACAAAAGGGTATGTGTGTCTGGAAGGTTACCAGGCATCAGCTGGCTGCAGCCAGTGGATGGTGGGTAGCCCACAAGATACTCTCATGTTCACAGGCATAGGAGAATGCTGCTCTCTGATAGCATTGCTCAGCAAGAGCAGAGCAATCCCTAGTAACCCAGACTGGTGATGATCTTATTGCTGCAGCTTTGCAAGTGTGTTTCTGTGTTCACTCTTCAGTTTGCTATAAAAATTCAGCACTGCTTTTTATTTGGAGACACAGCTCACGGGTGCTGCTTGCTGCCTGCTTTTCTCACCTGCACAGGGAGATGGGGGAAGCTGGATGGAGAGCTCTGGGAGCAGGGTCTATGCAAGAGTCTTTTGTCCCATATTTCAGACCTGCATTTCTCAAGAAGCCTTTCTTTTTTCATTCCACCATGCTCCACAATTGAGCTTGGAAACACACATACCACCAGCAAACCTGCTGGGACTCACTCTTGGCTATGCTCCATATAAACATCATCTTAATTTTCTTTTCTTGAGGTGCTTTGGAGACAGCTTACACCAGATAAATAGGTTGTTTCTGTCCTGGAGAGAATCCATAGCATCCATTCATCTTGGGTTCTGTAATGCATTTCAGTCTGGTAGCTCCTCTCAGCTTGTAGCCTCAGCTTTGCACATCACAGCTTCCCAGAGATTTTGCTTATGCTACTTTGAATCTTCTTTTCCAAGTCATTTTCTCCAGTTCTTATTATTTTATTTGCCCACACTCCTTCCAGACAGGATACTTGTGCCTCTTGCCCTGCTTTTCCAAAAGCTGATTTTAGTAGCCAAGCCTTCTCACAGTACATTCTGTGCTACACCCAGCCCTTCACAAAGCCTTGCTGGTTTGCAGTGAGTAGAATTGCCACATCCTGGAGGTGTTCAGCAGCCTGCTCTGGGAGGGAGCCTCCTGCCTCCAGACGTGGCAGAGAGGACAGCAGAGACTCAGAAGTTGTCCATCTTTTCTGCTTCCCTTGCTAAGATCTCCTTCCCTGCTTTGCTGCCACGCTTTGCTGTCTCTAGCTGGCTGATTCTCTGGCCTTTTCCTTTGCTGATGGGTTCCTGCTTGTTCCTTTTGGGGATGACACTGGTGCTTTTGGTTGGCATTTTCACGCTTTGCTTGCTTCTTAGTTCAGGTGCTTTATCC
Organism: Galbula dea; assembly: GCA_013399015.1. Taxonomy (NCBI): domain Eukaryota; kingdom Metazoa; phylum Chordata; class Aves; order Piciformes; family Galbulidae; genus Galbula; species Galbula dea. The sequence goes on along the minus strand of VWZX01011303.1, from coordinate 774,198 downwards.
TCCCCAGCTGCATTTTCTTGCTGCTGAGGATCTGGGCAGTCAGAGCTCATCATGCAGAGGCCATAATTCCTAGCCAAGGACTTGTTGTAAGTATGTGACTGTTTTCCAGGCTATCCCCTTCAGATACCAGTCGATGATGGATCGGATGAGCCTGTCTCTGAAACATCTGACGCTAAGAGCACCCCAACTACGGAAGGTGGGAGCTCTTTGACTTACTGCTTGGAAACCATGCTGGATGGGGTCGTGGTAAACCTTGCTGAAAGCCTCACCCTGCCACATTCTGGTGGGGTTCCTCAGCAGGAGTCTCTGCACTCTTGGACAAATGTTCCTCGCTGGTCTCATCACAAGGGACGTTGGTCGTTCTGCAGAATGAGATCGTGAGCTTTAAAGGTGGAGAGTGAGTTGGAAGGCAAGAGAAGGTGAAGTGTTTATTATAGGTCAGAAAGTTGCTTGCAGTTTGTTTTCCTGAGGGCTTTTTACACAATGGCTGTGAGCTCCTGTTAGCAGAGCCAGGAGCAGTCCCTCGTTGTGTGCTTCCAGAGCCAGAGGTTCACATCATCGTGTTACAGCATGTCCTTGTTGCTGGGTTCTCTTTCAGAGGTAGCCATAGCTCCTTTTTTGCCCCCTCTCTATTTAGATGTTCATTAGTAGAGCATGATTCATGCAAGAATGATGAGATGGGCAGAGTCTATACATAACCCAAAACTTAGTGCTGGTGTAAAGGACATATTGGTAGGACTCAGGACATGTCTGTGCTGCTCCAGAGTGTTATTTCAATGCAGTGTTTGTAGAAAGAATCTAATTCCAAAGTGATCTGGAGACTTGTTCACTGTTCTAATGAACTTCACCTTTTGTGTTCCTCTGGCTGCTTTAATCCCAAGTACTTGCCTCTTGGAGACTTCAGGTGAAGGCATTAGTTTGCAAAATGTATATAAAAGAAAGGTGGGCAGAGCTGCTGACCAGTTCCAGCCCTATCCCGTGGAGGTGTGGGCTGACTGGTCATCTGTGAAATTCCTGTGAGTGTGGCTCAAGAGATCCACACCTAAAACCTGGCTGGTGCAGAAGGGGCTGTGCTTCCTCTTCCCAGTTGGATCAGAACTGTCATGATGAGCAGACATCCCTCTGGCAGCTGGAGCCAGGTATCCCTCTGTCCCAGAGCTGCCCAGAGTGTGATGCAGCTGCAGTGCTCAGGTGGCTTATGGTGGGAGCTGTTCTCTCCTGCTCCAGCCCAGGGATGTCCCAAAGCAGACACCATCACCCTGCACCCAGATCAGCTGCCAGTGGCTATCTTGGGCTCTGTATTTCCAGACAGTGTTGATGTTAGAGCTTTCAGCTGTGTGAGGGGTATGGTGGAGATGTGTGCTTGATGTTGCAGAGGGGACAGCTTGTGGTGTCCCTGCGATACTGGCTTTGCTGTGCCGTGCCCAGTCCTCTGCCTCCACAAGCACCGGCTCAAGGGAGAGAGCAGCAGAACATTCTTCAGGCATGCCCTGACCTCCACAGGGTTTCAGCACTCACCAGCTATGTGAAAGCTGCGTTGTTTTTCAGATGCCACAGCACCCTTAGTGGAGGAAGGAGACCACGAGGATCAGGGTGGTGTCGAACAGCACGGGGAGATCCCAGAAGGAACCACAGGTGAGGGAGACCAAGGTGCAGTTTCATCTCTTGATGCAGACAGAGCAGAGAGCTGGACTGGTTAGTGCTCAAGAACTACACTGCAAAGCCTCTCACAGGCATGCTTTGCTCCTGACCCATGCTTCTTTCTTCTCCATGGCCTGCAGAAAGAATTCCTAGCTTGCAGCTGTCCTCTTGCCTTCCCCATTCTGGGGGAAACTCACAGCCTTTTCTTCTCTCTTTCTCAGCTCCACATCTGACAATCTTTCTGTCTGGTGTCTCTGTGGTGACCTGGCCTCCCATCTCCAGGCTAAGTGCTTCCCTGCCCATCGTGGTCATCTCAGGCCTCTGCCAGCAGCCTTGCTTAGCTGGCAAGGTGAGGTGGCCACTGCAGGACCTTGCTGGTGCTCTCACTCAGCCCAGCCCATGCAGTTCTCTTGGAAGCAGCAGGTGAAACCAGGCCACTGCAGCACTTCTGTGCCTGCTGGCGTGTTTTAAGGATAATGCAGAGGAAGTGAAGTGGCTAATTCAGCCTGAATGCTCTGTGGGGAATCACTGCACCTGAGCCTGCTTTGCCAGGGAGGGATGAGGCCTTTTGGAGGCAGAAGGGAGTGAGCTGCAGTAGTGCTGCCTGTGTCCAAGAGCACAGGAGTTCCTCAGGAGAATTGGGTCTCTGTGTGAAAATTGAGCACGTGGCCCCTGTGTGATAGCCACTGGCTTTTCCTGGAAGCATCAGGCAGGACCTGAGAAATGTAGTGGGTGGAAGTGATCTTCTGCCAGTGCCTGAACACTGGAACATGCTCCCTTGGGCAGCCTAAGTGTCTGTCCCTCATCCAGTCCCCAGGCTGCTGATGGAGCCCTGGGCTGAAATGCAGAGTAGCTCTTCTGCTGGCAAGGCTGTGCAGCTTCTGCTTCGAGGTCTGACTGTAGCAGAGAGCCAGGAAGAAGCAGTGTCCTAGTTTGACTGTAGAACTGTGACATGCAAATATACCTGAGGAAGCTGGTTTGAAAGTAGTCATGTAATAAATGGAACAACTTCTGACAGAGACAAACCATCTTGCTGTGAAGAAAACTGCTTCTGTAACATACCAGTATTGCTGAAGCATCAGATTGTGATCACCTGCCCCCCAGGATGTGTGAGCTGGTGAAACACTCCTCAGCCTGGCACAGCACAGGCTGAACACATCTCCCCAGGCCTGTTGTTGCTGTGTTAACTGTCCTGCTCATAAACCAGTGCTGATGGGCAGCATCAATCAGCAGGGAGGTAAATAGGCTCTGCAGACACATGCTTAAACTTAATGCTTGTTTTGGTCATGTTTTTCCTGTTCTTTCTCTGACTGGGAGCAGCTGAAGAGGCAGGAGTAGGAGCCACCCCCAACCTGGAGGACCATGCTGCAGGAGATGCTCAAGGTTAGTGACTCCTCTGTGCCTGGGGACCACTTGTTGCTGCCCACACGTGAAACTGGTTGCTGGAGGCTTGGGAGTTTCCTTCTGTAATGCAAACACTCTGCACTGTCCAAGCATTGTGCAGTTCTTGCTGTTCCTGACAGGTCCTATGTGCTCTGGATGCTCCAACAGACTCATTTCAGGGAACTGCAGCTTCTCATACACCACATTTCTCTCTCAGATGGTTGAAGCCATAGTGTTTGTTTGTCCAGTTGTAAAACAGGCTAGAAAAGGTAATAAAGGGAGTTGGGATGTGCAGTTAGCCAGGAGGAACTGCTCAGCATTGAGCAGAGTCAGTTTTGGACCCTTGATGTCACACAGGAAATCAATGATAATCATTCTAATTACTGTTGTCTCTTTCCAGTGTAAAACATGTCTCAAGCCTAGTCACTGAAGGGCTGGATTTAACAGGAAGGGTGGTTTTTTCTGATCCCAGCCTTAGGGATTGTGGCTGACAAAGCCAGCCACAGTGGGCACTGAGTATTTTTAGAGCATTAATTATACATCTGCTTAGATGAGCCAGTGAGTGATCTGGGGACATCCTGGCTATCTAGAAAGCCTCTTGACTAGGTGGAACACTTCAGGATGGAATTTTCTCCAAGCACTCAGTGCTAGCTCAATTCTGTGCCCAGTGAGGCAGACTCATGGGCTCAGGCTCACTCTGATACTGCTCTCCTGCTAGCACCAAGAAACCAGAGTGCTAATTTGGTGCACTGATTAAAATCTTAGTTAAACCCCACTTGGTAAGGTAATTTTCTGCACAGTAGATGTCACAAATTGCTCCAGCTGCATGAGCAGCATCTTTTCCTCCTCATGGCTGCATTAGCACACTTAGAGACATCCTCTTTTAGAGAATTAAATAGGTCTTGGCCTTCTCAGCTCAGGGTAGAATTCAGGTTGTCTTTGCTTTCCACACACGTGAGCCCAATTATATGCAGTCTGCTCCCTGCAATTAAAATAAAGCCTTTGGTTCTCTGTCCTGTGGTTCTTGAACTAGCAACTCCTCTGTATTTGGAATAGTGGAGCCACTGCAAAAAGTAAATCAAGGCTGTTAGCAGGAGGAAGGTGAAGTTGCCTGGGATCTTTCTGTCCTGGGATCTTTCTGCTGTCAGATATGGGGCCACAGAGCCAGCTGGAGCTCAGATATAACCTGTGTGTGCCATTTCTGGCTTCTTACTCAAGATTTTACTTCTCTGAAAGTGGACTTGTCATCATGTGCTGCTTCCTTTAAATGGCTCTCTTTGATTTGGAGGAAAAGGTGATTCTTGCTACACCACAGTCTTGGCTATCTTGTTACCAGCCACCTTTTGTTTTTCATGGTGTGGGTTTGGAAGGAATGATCTTTGCAGTGAAGATGGAACTTGGTAAGATGCCTTGGGCATTGGAGAAGCATCTTTTGGTGATTCACAGTTGGTGCCATGGTGGCATTCTGCCAGTTTTGACCTTGTGTTGGCTGCACTTTTGCCTTGGAACCCCTGCCAGGTCCTGGAGTATGGAAGTACAGCTGAGGAACCAACTGTCCACATCTCTGCACTGGTTGCTAATGCTCATGCTGTTCATATGCAGAAGAAATGAGCTGGGATGGTCTGCTGGCTACTGCACAAACACCCTTCAAATCCCTCTGCTTACAAAGGGGTTTCTTGATGCCACATTTCAAGTATTACCTGCCAGTTTCTCTTAAACCACCTTTTGTAGGTCTTTGTGTGGTAGTTTCCCTTCATCACTGTAGTCTCTTAAAATTGGGAGAATGTTAATACAAGACAAGTCAGTCTTGACTTCTCTTCTTGTTTTAATCCTGTTTGTTAGTCTAGCAAAGCAACAGTCAGAATCTCAGTACTGAAGTGCTCTGACCTGGGCTCCAAAACACCAAAGAGAATCTGAAGCTGGGCTTATTCATCCTAAGATGCACATTCTTACTAGGGCAGTTGACTTTAAAGCAGTTTCCCTATGTTCAGGCTGAATTCTCCATTGCTCAGTGCATCTTTGCTTCACTTGGATGAATTTCTAAGAGAGAAGCTCCAGCTCAAGCAGAATACATGGCTTAATGCAGCAGTTGTTGGCTGAAATTGTGAAGGTCTGTGTCATGCATGCAGCAATAGAACATAATTCTCTCTTTTACCTTTCTCCTCAGAAAACAAAACAAAAACCACAGACCAAAAAAAGAGAGATCTGTGTCTCTGTCACCTTAAGTTTTGGGTTTTAACTCTCACACTTTCTGCACTGCCCAAATGGTGGTAGCAGGGCTGGAGCTCTAATCAGCCTGAGTGGGTGCCCAGCCCAAAATTGCTGTGGCCTTGTGGGTGTAGCCACGTTTTCACTTACAGTGCTTTCCACTGAGGCTGTCTGCTCTGCTGGCTGTTGAAATACACAGCAAGGAAAGAGGAGACATAGGAGTGTTCTTCCCCAAGCTTGTTAGCAACAGAAATGATCTGGAGAACAGAGCAGAGATGGCTTGAGCTCTGGGAGGATGTAACTGATGCCATATCTGCATGAACATCTCTTGCAAGGGAGGACTGTAGGGATTCTGTGAGCCCATGAGGGAGGGGAGGGTGTCTGGCCTGTTCCGTTCAGGCTCTTAAGGCAAGAAGAGGTGGCCACTGACCAGCAAACTGATGGTCCAGTGGTGGTGTTAGATTAGGAAATGGATGTCTTCTTGAATTCTGGAAAACTCTATAGTTAAACCAGCTGATAGAGGGCAGGTTTGGTGGATGTGGGTGGCTGGATACCCCCAGCTGCCTTCTAGACCAGCTCCAGGGAGGAGTCTGGTCTCCTGTGTACTGTGACTGTCGCTGTTCCTGATTCCCACGGGGAAGGCAAAAGCCACTGGAGAACTGAGTCCTCTGTTCAGTGGGGTGATGTGGGACTTGCTTTTACCCTTTAGATTGATAGCAGAAAACTTTAGTCTCTCTTCAGCATGACATGACTGACTACCTCTCTGACATGCCTGTGCTAATTGTTTGCCCATGCTTCATACCCTGCCTCTTCAACTCCAGGGGAGCCAAGCTCTCCAAAGCTACAGCCTGGCCCTCAGGAGCGGGTGGGAGATGCAATGAAAAGAGAAAGCCAGCCCACTAAGCAGGGAGCTGGGATTCTTCAGCAGCCTCATCTGTTGCATGAAATGAAGGCTACACCAGCAGCTCCCACCAGAATCGAGGTCACCATCCCAATACCCCTGGATATGTACCAAGACTCCAGGGCATCTGAAGACAGCAGTGAGTTGTGGGATCGTCGAGGCAGAGAAGGCATTGGTGTGGATCCAGTGCTGAGAGCAGAGCTGGCTCATGGTGTGCATGCTGAGGGGCTGGCAGGAGCAGGTGGCACAGGTGACTCCCCTATTAAAGACAGGCCAGCTCCTGGATGTACCAGAGCTCTGGTAAAAGAAGATGTCAGTGGGCAGGAGAGAGATGAGGACCGTGATATTGATGAAGCTTCTGAACAGGATTTGCTTTCCCTGGTGGGACAGAATGTTTCACCAGGACCTGAAACAGGCTTGAGTCCAGCAAGAGCCAAGGAAACTCTTGAAGAGTATGCCTTTGGAGAAAGCAAGTCCAAAGATGTCCTCAGAGACATCCCAAGAGAGGCACTTCTTATTGAAACTGAATCACATCAAGCAGGAGAGGACCACGAGGAGAGGAGCCAGCCACTGAGGAGGGCGGAAGGTACAGATGTCACTGCATCAGAGCCTTCTGAAACCATCTGCCAAAAAGAAGTGGAGCCCAAGGAGGGAGAAGATTCTGGACCCTTGCCAGAAACAGCTCTTGAGTTAAAAGTTGATGTGGAAGACAAAGATGCTTCTCTGGAAGAGGCTGTACCAGCCCCAGGAGAACGTCAGACGCCCAAGAAGCAGCCCTGTGGCCGGGCTGCAGATCAGGCCAGCAGCCGTGTCCCTCTCCTGAAAGGTGTGTGCACAGTCTGCCTGCCTTGAGCTCCTGGCAAGGCTGCCTCAACCAGTACTTCAGCTTGCTGCCACCTCTCCAATCCTGCTGCTTGGGACATGGCCTGGACCTTTGCTGTCAACTGACCTACAAAGTGCCTCTGCTTCTGCCTCCCTCTCCTTCCCTCCTTAGTTTCATGCTGGGTTTCCTGACATAGCTGCCAGACCCTTGCGCTTCGGTTCTGCGTCCCTTGCATGATGCTGCTGTGTTCCCCATCAGGCTTTGTTCACCCTGTTTGGGTTTGATTTCCTTGGATCTGTGGGGTGGGCACCTTAACTCACCCCTGGCACCTTCCCAGAGAAGATGGAAGACTGGATGGAGGTTGTTCTGGCAGGTTGGAGCCAGGCTAACCCCGGCACATGCTGCAGCTTATTCCAGCAAGACATATGCCATCTGATTTGCATGTGTCTGCTCTCTGGTCCAATAACTCTTGGCTTTCCTGAAGAGGAGGGAGGAGGAAAAAGGCAGGTGAGATGGCAGGTCTAACCAGGCAAAAGAAGGTCCACTTTGGTCCTGTTTCTTGTGCTTTTCCCTTAAACATCCACTGCTGACTGCTGTTGGAGGCAAAGTCTGCAGCTAGCTGATCCTTTCCCCACTGCAGGGCATGTCCCATACTCTTACAGCCTGCTCCCATCCAGGTTCTGGATGGTGTGTCTGCAGGTAGCTCAACGTGATGGCTCTGTTTGGGGTGTTGGGAGCTTCCTCTGTGTGTGGAGGCCTGGCTTTTGGGTGCATCTAACAGCTTCTGTGTCTTGAGGCTAGGCTGGGAGGGCAGTCAGACCCTGGAGCTACTGTCTTCATGCAGCAATCTCAATCTCAGCAGTCTTAGAATCATAGTGTGGTTTGGGTTGGAAGGAGCCTTTAAAGGTCATCTGCTCCAACAGCATGGTCTTGGGTGAAGGTTTGAGTTCTCCACTGAATGTACAAGCATCCTTGCCAACAGAGCAGCTCTTAGACCTTTCCTTTCTCCAAGAGCTATTTTCCACCTTTACTGGGGGTCAGAGGGATGTCACTAGGGCCCTGATCAGTCCCCAAACTCAGCTTTGCAGTGGGTTGTGTTAATAAGCTGGGGCAGAAGGACACACATCAAATCCCAAAGGTGTCTCACCATGTTGCACCTCAGCTCTGCCTTTCACCCCACTGCTGCAGCCCAAAAGCTGGCTTGGCTGCTTTCATCAGCTTGGAAATTCAGCTCTGGTTTGTGGCAGAGAGCATGCTCATTGCTGTGTGGGGTTCATGAAGAAACTGTTGATGTAGCTTTTTCCATTGGAGCCAAAGCTCATAACAGATTTCTCATCCTTGGCTCCCTCAGAAGCCAGTGGGAAGCTTCCCACACATGCTGCAGGGCATTGGCATGGCTTGCTACCAGAGCCTGGAAACAACAGCAAGCTGGGGGTGCATTGCCCAAAGTCAAGCAGTTTCTGATTCATTAGGAGGAATTTCTTTAATTATTTAATGATCTTTTCCTTCTAAGACAGAACTCTAGAATCCCAGGTTGAAAAGGACCTCAAGGATCACCTGGTCCAGCCTTTCTTGGGACCCAAGTACAGTCTAGACAAGCTGCCCAGTTGGATCTTAAAAGTGTCCAATGTTGGAGCCTCCCCCACTTCCCTGAGGAGATCATTCCCATGACTGATTGTTCTTGGGAACATTTTCCCTCTTGTGTCTAGTTGGAATCTCCCCAGGAGTAACCTGTACCCATTCCCACTCATCAAACAGCCACCTCACAGCTGTTCAGCTCCAGCCTTCCTCCAGTCTGGAGTTTGAACTGAATTTGGGAAGGGTAGTGCATCCAGCAGCTCCAGGAGTGCCTGCTGGGGTGAGTCAGTGCTGGATTAACAGCACTCTTCACATCCCTGGGAAAGGGCTCACCCCAGAAGACAAAGTTCCCAAAACACTGGGGAGAAGATCAGCAGCTTTTCCTCCCAGATCAGGGAGAAATTAGCTGAAGCTGGGGGGAAGAGGCTTTGCTGTGAGTGTCTCAGTACAAACATTACTTCCTCCCTGTTTCTGATCTAGTCAGCAGTGCTGGAGTCTGTTGTGCTTGTGGAGTAATGAGGCAAAACACAAACATGGTCAGAGTCCCTGTAAGCTTGATACAAACCAAGCAGGACAACAGCTAAAACCTCAGACCCTGCAGGGCCTGAGCCAGAAGGAAGCAGTGTGTCAGGAGAGGTGGCAGTTAACAACAGAGGGGTAGGGAAATGCTAACACACTGAACAACACCTTGAAATGAGGTCAGGGGCAACCTGGTGCTGCTAGGACTGGGGTATCCTTCAGTTTTAGTCTTTGTTTATAGGACTGTTGGAACCAGTGGGTGTTTTAGAGAGGGAGACTCATGTTTAGGGTTGAAGAGAACTTTTCTGTCCTAAACTGAACAGCTGCTACTGGAACTAAGTGCAGATGTGGGCAAAATGCTCTCTTACCAACCCTGCTGTGTGTGGCTGATGCTCCAGTGGTGACTAGGACACTGTTGCCTGTGCAGAGGATAATCTGTTAGCTCAGAGTGAGTGTGTTCACGTTGTGGAAGTATTTCTGCAAGAAGTGAGTGATGTTGTAACATTTCTAAGAGCTGTGTTGAACAGACAGGAGAGCAGGAGCATGGGACACCCACCCAGCATGCATGTTGCTGCAGCCCAGGCCTCAGCATCTCCCTGGAGTTCACTGCCAGTCCCAAGGAGTTAACTCTGTTTCCATCCACAGGTCGGATTGACAGCAAGGACAAGGAGGGGACTGAGGCTGAGGAAAAGAAGCCCAAGGTAAGCTAAAAACCAAAACCAGAGGTGGCATCAACCCACTAAGTGCTCTGCATGTTCCTAACTCCCTCTCTGTCCTCTCCTGGACTGTGATCATTACCTTCCATTCTTCCATCTGTCTTTCCAGAGTGGTTTTGTTTTTTCCCTTCCCTCACCTTGGTTTGGATGGTGCAATCCACAGTGATCTGTGAGGGCAAGGAAGCAAACCAAATCCAAACCACACATGTGGTTCCTGGGGTGGTTAGAGAGATCATTTCTCAGCCCAGGCCCAGAAGGTTACCCAGCTGGCTTTGCTGGGACAAACTGGTGTGAAAGCAAGCTCCAAACTGCTTTGGGCTGTACTGGGGACAAGAAGCATAACAGTGATAAGAGCAAGACATGTAATGAACAGACAAAATTAAATACTCTGGGCCTTGCAGATGCTGGGCTCTGAGTGAGGAACAGAGGTTAATAGTAGGGAGATTCCAGAAGTTTCAAGATCTCTGTCCCACTGCTGATTCAGAGGAGGTTTGTTCAGCTGGCCAGAGCCTGGGTGAGGTGGTGGGTAAGCTGAAGGACAGTTCAGTGGGTGAAGATTTAAAGGGGAGGAGTGTGATTATTTTCCATGTGAAATCAGGTCTTTCTTTACAGAGGGTTTGGCAGGGTTGGATCAGGCCAGGCATTTGACATGATACCAAGCAATCATCTCAGGTAAAAACCAGCAATCTGTTATTGAGAGAGCATACAGCTGTGTTGAGAGACCTGGGAGCAGCCACCTGCACCTCCCAGAAATGCTGGGGTTGGTAGTGCTGTACCTGCAGTGTCTTTGCCAGTGGAGAACAGAGGGAGTTTGGGAGGAGACAGAGCAGTTCAGATGGTGAAGTGTGCCACTAGAGTGGAGGGCAGGCTGTCACAGGGTGTCACTTCCCCCAGACAAGGGCTGGGGTGTTGCTGTGCCCTGTGGGAGGAAGAGAGCTGAAGGATCCCAGACTTGCCAGTGCAGCTCTGGGACCCAGCAGTGCCCTGAGCCCTTCAGCTTTGTGCTGCAGGGTGGGGGCAGTACCAGCCATCTCCCATCCTGCACTCAGTTCTGTATTGCACCTTCTAATCCTATTTGATATCATTGATCCCTTTTTGTTTCCCTCCCATACTGATTTTTTTTGTTCCCATTTTATTTTGTTTCCATCTTTAAGAAATCCTCACCTTCCACTGCCAAACCCCCAGGGACTAGACCCTCCATCCCCCCCCAACGACACACCTCCTCTAGCACAACCCCTTCGAAATCACCCTCCAGCCCTGCTCCCACCTCTAAACGAGTCTCTTCTGTCACACCCCGACCTGCCAGTATAAGAAGGCAAGAAACAAAAGCCAAGGTAAGGAGATGGGATGTGAGAGAGGCAAAGATGCCTTAAGGCATTCCTGACAGCTCTGGTGATTGGTGGTGCTTGGCTGGGCCGGTTCCTCCCATGTCCCATGTGGTGGAGAGGGTGGGATGTGCTTCCTTTTCCAGTGGCTGTGGCCAGGCTTGGCTCCAGGTTTTGGTGTTTGAAGCAAGTGGTTCCATCTCATCAGGTCCCTTGTGCTGCATTAGAGCAAAACTATCTCATTGCTGCAGGGTAACCTGCTCTCCCTGAGGCATTTCCAGGTCTCTTTATGCTCTTTCAGGCTCTTCTCTTTTCTGTTGTGCAGCTTTGTGCTGTGTTTTGGGAGTGTGTTTGGCTGTAAACAGCAGATGTATTTGAAATGTGCTGGAGCCAGATCTGCCAGGTGCTACCTGGAGGACAGGAAGCACACACACATCATTGGTTTATTCTGCAGTGGAGAAGTAGCTTGGAGTTTCCCTTTGTGGTGTTTAGTCACCCAAATACAGCCATGGTGAGGGGCAGAGCAGAGATTGCAGGGTGCAAACAGTGGGATATGGTTTGACTGTGAGCAGGATTGCAGTTGCACTGCTCAGGTTCCCTGCTGCCCTGGGACCAGTCAGCCTGTGAATTGGCACTGGCATGTTTTTCATGAGCCTTTGTGCACAGCCCAGCATTTAGAAAGCCATGGATCTGGGCAGGCTTTTCTGCAGGATCAGAAGACAATAAGTGGCATATTGCTGTTTTCATGCCAGTGCAGATGGGGTGTCACAGGAGTGTCTGACAGGTGGGGAGAGAGGAAGTGCCTCTCTGTGCTCAGAGCCTGGCACTGTGCTGCTGAATGCAGCCTCTGGGCTAGTCAGTGGATTTGGGTAACTTCTGTACAAAAGTTTAGCAGAACAGGGGAAACAAAACAATGAAACTGAGACCAGACAAAGGAGTTGAAGACACTCTCTAACCAGGCCTCAGTGTGCAGTGTATCACAGAATCATTTAGGTTGGGAAAAGCCTCTATCAGCAAGTCTAACCATTGACCCAACACCACCATGCTACTAAACCCTGTCACATCTCCATGGTTTTTGAACACTTCAGGGGTGGTGACTCCACCACTGCCTTGGGCAGCCTGGGCCAATGCTTAACCACTCTGTCAGTGAAGGTGTTTCTCCTAATATCCAAACTGAACCTCCCCTGGCACAACTTGAGGCCATTTCCTCTTGTCCTATTGCTAATAATGTAGCTAAAGCTAAGAACTGACCTGGGAAAGCAGCACAGCTGCTCTGCCAGCCCAGGCCTGAGCGTGCAGCAGTGGTGATGGGGACAGGGTGTGAACGGGCACATCCCAGATACCTGTGTGTGGGGAAACCTGTGGCAGCTCCTGTGGGCTGTCAGGGGAGGAGGTAGGAGGGCCTGATGTGGCTTTGATCCGTGAGGGGTGATAGCCCAAGCCTGGGCAGATCCCACTTCCATTGGCCTTCCCCCCTTGTGTCCCCAGGGCCAGGAGATGAGAGGTGGCACGAAGGCAGCCACGGCGCGGTCTGCGGCCGGGCAGGGGCAGAGGAACTCCTCCAACGCCACGCGCATCCCAGCAAAGACACCCACAGCCCCCAAGACACCTCCCAGCTCCGGTAAGTGACAGCAGGAGTGAGGTGCTGCTGCCTTCCCCTGCTGTCTCTGACTCCTCAGGCACTGCTTTGGTTTTCCATGCAGTTGCGTGTGGGATAGTGAATAAGTTGGCCCCAGTGCAGGCTGGGGTCGTGCACAGCACTAAGGAAGGGCAGGGCCAGCAGGTTGAGGTCTGCTTGGTGATTCAGAGCTGCTTGGCCTCATCACAGGGCTGTGGGGCAGAGCTAGGGCTCTGGAGAGAGCCTTTCTGGATGCTGCTTTGTCTTCATAGAGTTACCAGTGTGTAGGAGAGGGCAGTTGCTTTATCTCTTTGGGATTTCCTCCCGGTTTGGAAGATTTAGGCAGCTCCCTTTTTTTTAATCCATCTGTTCCTTTTTGTTCTTGACAATATTTCCCAAAGACCAGGGGCAAGAGGATCAATTCAATTGCAGGAATGGAGCTTAGCATTAGTCTCAAGAGAAGAAAACCCCAGAAAAGATCAGGCATTGTGAATTTCCATTCAAATGGTGCATTTCACTGGAGATATATATATATATGTATTACTTACCCAGAGCTGCAGAAGACATTGAATCCATTAAATTTCTAGCTTTATTATGTTTCAGCATCTTTCTCATTCATTAAACAGGCAGAAAGGAGCAGAAAAAACCACCTCCTGCAGCAGCAAAGTCGGAGAAAGGTGATGTTTAAGGGGTTTCTTTTCTCCTTCCATTTCTTTTCGAACTGGGGACAGTTCTAAGCTGCTCACTAATTAGCCTCATTTCATTATGGAAGATAATTTGGTACAAATGCTTCCAAAATTCTCATAGAAAAGTGGTTTTGTTTGAGTGTCTTTTGTCCATAATTTGCAGGGCTGGGGGTGGGGGGGGAGTCTTACCAGTGATCCAGACAATGAAGGCCATCTCCCTCCTGAGACCTTAGGAAAACACAGGTTTCCCTTCAGAATGAAGTGGAAGGAAGTGCAGCTATCCCCCCCTTGCTGATGGTCTTGCATGAGGAGCAGCAGGGGGGCTCTGGGACCAGGCACCCGCACCCCATACAGACAGGCAGGGAGTGGGGAAGGGCCTTCCTCCTCAGATGGCTTACCCTGTGCTTGCCTCCTTCTTGTCTGCAAACTTCAGGTGAGCAGCCAAAGTCTGGAGACAGAAGCGGTTACAGCAGTCCCGGCTCCCCCGGGACTCCAGGCAGCCGTTCCCGCACCCCCTCTCTGCCCACCCCACCAGCCAGGGAGCCCAAGAAGGTGGCAGTGGTTCGCACACCACCCAAATCTCCTGCATCTGCCAAGACTCGCATCCAGCCAGCAGCTGCACCCATGCCTGACCTGAAAAATGTCAAGTCCAAAATCGGCTCGACTGAAAACCTGAAGCACCAGCCCGGAGGTGGCAAGGTAAAAGGGAACTCTGCTTGTCAGGGGCCTGTCTGGAGGGACAGTGGGTGCTTGATGCTGCCTCTGGGAGGGGAAAGTCCTCCCTGGAGCAGCAGCAGCTCAGGTGAGGCCAGAGATACGGCAGCAGGCAGATCATAGAATCATAGAATCGTCAGAGTTGGAAGGGACCTTAAAGATCATCTAGTTCCAGCCCCCCTGCCTGGCAGGGACACCTTCCACTAGATCAGGTTGCCCAGGGCCCCATCCAGCCTGGCCTTCAAAGCTTCCAGGGATGAGGCTTCCACAACCTCTCTGGGCAACCTGTTCCTGTGAGTTTCAGCTGATCTCAGTTCTGATTTTGGAGTGTTTTGGGCTGATGGGGTTGGGTGCTTGTCCTGAAGTTGCTTGCCTGGCTTAGTGCAGTACAGCTGTCCTGCAGAGAGGACCACAGAGAGCTTGTGGTATGGCTTTCGTGGGGTGGTTTGTCAATGCGTGGGCTGGCTGCCAGGGAATTGACATTCCCTTGTGGCATCCAGTTAGGGAGAGCAAATTGTGACCTGCAGCCCTGAAGAGTTGCAGGGTCAGGGTTGTGTTTCTGAATCCTGTACTGTGTGATTAGCAGCATGCTTCAGTGCTGCCTCCTTTTCTTCATTAGTGAGCAGACAGGATGGTCTCCTCCCTGGGAGGGTCCCAGGCTTGGCACATGGTTCAGAACATGCTGAGTTTGGATCCAGCTCTGTTGGAAGGGTTTTGGATTGTGGTCCTTGATCAGGTGCTGTCTTGCTACATGGTGCAGCGTGACATGGCCAGAAGTGGTGCCACTGTCACCCTCTCACCCACTAGTATAATTGACTCCCAAAGAGGCAAAGTGACCTCTGTGCTGCAGGTGCTTGGGAACCAGGGGTTTGGGTTAAATTCTGCAAGCCCAGCAGAGGAGAGTTTGGGTGAGGGAGTGGTGTGAGCTCATTGATCTATGCAGTTCCATGAGCAACAGCATGCAGTGACATGGCTCCAGCTGTGGTGCTGCCTGCTCAGCACCCATCTGAACCTATCTGTGCTGCTCTGTTGCACTGTGTGGCCATGTTCTGTGAACTCCTCCATGGTGCATGGGTGGAGACATGAAAGTTCCTCTGGCTGCTGGAGGCCTGGTGGCTCTTACACAGATGTTAAATGTCACAACTGCACATCTGATGACTGGTGCATCCAGGAGTCCCTGTGTGCTTGTCCTTGCCTACCCTGGGGGAGAGCACTGGCCTGCAGAGCTTGCTCTGTAGCTGCTAATGCAGCAGAGGCATGACAAAGCTGCCCTGAGTGCAGTGCATGCCATTTTCTGTGCCTGCCTAAATCCATGGCTCTCAATGGCCCACTCTGGCATGGAGGGGAAGCTTTGGAATGGCTTCTCTCCTCCATCTTTAACAGCAGCATGCTTTTCCATTTCCTCAGGTGTATTTTTTGCTGGCCATTCACTGGCCAATTTTTGGGACAGTTTACAGGACAGTACACATTTTGCTTTGTACTGCAATCCTGAAGGGGCTCTGGAGCCTGGGCAGGGCTGCTCTGGCCATTGGTTATGAGCAGAGCATTTCATGTCCTTCCAGCTCCCAGTGACCCCTCCTGCCAGCTAAGCACGAGCAGAGAGGTTTTCCTACTGCCCCCCAAAAAATGCTGCACCTCAGGGGTTTGAGCAGCAACCCTTATTTATACTGTAAATTGGTTACATTCTTGGCTTGTTCTTTTTAATCCAGCTTTTACAAGGGTTGTTTGTTTTGGTTTTGTTTCCTCTGTCTGCTTTTCTGTCAGACAACATGTTTATTGTTGTCACTGAAAGAGTAAGAACAGCTGAATTTGGGACAAGTCATTGCTCTTTGCAGGGCAGAATGGCTGGATGTTCTGCTGGGGGTTTTGTAGGGCATGAGGCTGCTCTTAACAGAATGCTTGCAGCAGGAGCAGAAGGGGCTGATCCCACAGCTTTGATTTTGGGTTGGATGTAGAGCCTGTGGGTTTCAGCCCTCCTCCCCCAAGCCTAGGGAAGCAAAGACACATGGGGCACATACACCAGGAGTCAGCCAGGCAGCATCTCACCCAGTGTTTCTGCACTGTCTGAGCACTTGTGTTGTTGCTGGATCACTGGGTACTGCTCTGGCACAGCCTGGTCTAGCAGAACTGGGGCCTGTTTTGCAGGATTAGTTGCTGTGAACTTGGAAAGTGATGCTGGAGGTACATGCCAGCCTTGGTGCTTCTGATGCTGAAGAACCAGGGTGTAGCAAGGAGCTCTCCTGGCAGCAGCAGGTCAGGGACGTGCTGGAACAGAGGGTGAGGTTCCTGCTCAGCCAGCTTTGTGGACACTCTCATCCAGGGACTCTGTGTGCAGTGTGATGTGACACTGCTCTCTTTGCAGGACCCTGTGTCTCTGCCCTCTCCTGGGGGTTGTGTTTCAGACAGGCTTTCTTCTGAGGCAGATTTTTACCTGCATTTATCTCTGGGTTAAAGTTGCCTGGGCTGTAAAACCTCTCCAGTCTGTGCAGGGGAAGGAGCAGGGACTGTGTTCACCTCTGTGTTGTCTGGAATAGCTGCTGCTATATGTGAGGTCACTCCAGCAGAGCTGCCCTTACAAAACCCAAATAGGGAAGACAAGCCATAGAGGGAAACAGCTTCATTAGTCCCAAAACCTGTGTGTGTGGGGAGAAGGCTGGCAGGCCTTGGGGCTGGAGGGTGAAGTTAGTAAGGTACATGGTTCCCCTGTGGCTCCAAGCCATCTCCAGCCTCCCTCCCACTCAGGATGGAGTTAGGAATAGTAGAGAGCTGCCTTTAGGGTTGGTCTGTGCTGCCCCTTTCATCTCATCTATACAGGAGCTGAGAAGACTGCAGGCAGGAAACTGCATCCCTGGCACTGTTTACTTTTTCTCTTTGGGACTGGAGAGGGAGTTTGAGCCCTGCCCAGCAGAGAGCTCAGGCCTCCTCTCCCAGAGCATGGTGGTTCACACAGCTCCTGCTCTCCAGCTGCTGCCCAGTGTGCCCAGTTCACTCAAGCTGCTCAAGCATGAGGCCACAGGGATCAGTCCTGGAGAGGGACAGGATGCCCAGGATGGGAGATGGGACTCAGCAGGCACTGTTGTCTCAGCTCCATCCTTCCTCCTTCCGTGGGCTCTGCAGCAGCTGAGTCTCAGAGCACTGGGGCCTTCCAGTGTGTTTGCTGCCCAGCAAGCTCCCTGTTCTGTTCAGTGACAGAAAATGGGGTGAACTGCCTTTTTCACTCCTGTTTCTGGCCTGGAAACTGGAGCTGCCTTGCTAGGCAGAGATATCCCACCTCTAGCAATAACCTGCCCACCTCCATCTTCAGTTTCCAACCCATGAGTGGACAGAGCTATGCAGGCCAGAGGTGGTTCTTTGCTCTTGGTGCTGGAAGGCAGGCTCCTGGGCTTAGTGGTAGGAGGCATGGTCGAGCTCCAGATGGTCATGTTGTTTCTCACACTCTTTTCTGGCTACCAAAGGTGCAGATTATTAATAAGAAGCTGGACTTTAGCAGCGTTCAATCCAGGTGTGGCTCAAAGGATAATATCAAACACATCCCAGGAGGAGGCAGTGTGAGTACCTTCACACTTTCAATGCACTCTAACAGTTCTAATGCTAAGTGGCATGTTGTGTACACTGAACTGCCAATGCTATCTGCAGCAGCCCTGCCATCAGATAGCTATTGGTGACGTGCAATGACTCTTTTCTGGCTACCAAAGGTGCAGATTGTTAATAAGAAGTTGGACTTTAGCAACGTTCAATCCAGGTGTGGCTCAAAGGATAATATCAAACACATCCCAGGAGGAGGCAGTGTGAGTACCTTCACACTTTCAATGCTCTGTCATAACCCTGATGAGTAGTGGCATGTTGTGTGCACTAAACTGCCAATGCTATCTGCAGCGCCCCTGCTGCCCGATAGCCATTGGTGCCGTGCTGTCCTTTAACCCCATTAACCCAGAAGACATGGGTGGATGAATCCTAACGAGTCCTGGAGGTGCCTGACGTGGACAGAACTAACTGACCTGGCTAGAAACCATGTCTGTAACAAAACATCCTCTTAACTCAAAAGGTTTGGCACTCCCTGGGAGGCTCAGTGCCTGGCTGTCTGCAGGAGGGGTGGCCTCTAGCAGACAGTGAGGGAGTTGCTGATGCAGTAGCTGGGTAGATTTATGAGCAAATGCAGTCCTTGTTGTCTAATGTACTGCTAAATTGCCCATGACTCCACACAACACGTGAAAGTGCAGGTTCCTGCCCATTCCCATCAGGCAAGTATCATCTGTGCTTCTCCTTGCTAATGAATGGGTCCAGCAGTGCCCACAGAGGCTGAACATAAAGTGATATTGAGCTCATTGATTTGAATGCTGGCATTTCCAGCCACTCCTAGATAAAGAGCTGGACTCAGCTTTCAGTTACTGTGCCAGAAACCTGGAGAAACTCCACAGAGGTTGGTGGATTTACACCAGTCTCTCTGGAGACAGCATTTGGGCCTGGGACAGATGACAGACCAAGGAGGGTGCATCACTGAGATCCCAAACAGTGCAGCCCAGGCTCTGTGCTTGACTGCTCTGCAGCCATCTGAGGAAGCTACCTGGTGCCTCTCAGATGATGCCAGTGGATTTTCTTCGTGCTGTTTTTGATCTCTCTTGTTGCCCTCCCTGAAAACCTGAGCATTGCAGAGGGCTTGGCATGTAAGCAATGGGTTTGCAACCTCCATCTCAAATTCAGTGTCATTCTGTGCTTGTTTAAGGGGCCAGAGGAGCTGCTTTGTGGAGGTCAGACCTCTGTGAAGCAGGTTCTGTGCTCGTTCTGCTCTTCCTTAGACCAGAGTCCTGCACTGGCTGGGCTGCCTGGTGTGAGGCAGACCACTTGTGACACCAGGAGTTACAGCGTTTGTCACAAATTGCCTGTGCTGTGGCTGGCAATGAGCTTCAGCACAGGGTGGTGAGCTCATCCTGTTCTCCACTGAGAGCTCACACCATGGGCAAGCAGCTGCAGCTGCAGTGGCTGCAGTGGGGTTAAGAATTCTCTGGATTTTTGGCTGGAGGTTGTCATCCCTCCCCAGGCTCTGCCAGCAGTGAAGATGATGTGATCACTGCCTGGCTGCCTTGAGATGGAAAGCAGCAGCTTAGCTTAGTGCAGGCACTCAGAGCAAAGCTGTGTGCTAAGGGTGGCCAGAGGATGTCCTGGAGCAGAGCTGTGCCATGGGGCTTCTCTGACAAGAGACCCCTGCCATTTGATGGTCCTCACAGTTCATCCTTCACCACACTGGCCACAGGCACTGCCTGCTCAGCCACTGCTGCTTCCAGAGGAATGAGCTGGTCCTGCAGTAACCTGGCCTTGGGATCTGGTTGTTTTTTAGGAAGCCAGGGGATGCTCTGACAAGGTGATGCATTAGGCAAAAGTTGACCTAAACATTGCTGATGCTGAGAGGTGGGATCCCCAGGTCTCTGGCACTGGTTTCCCAGGCAAGCAGCTCTGTGTCCCTTTTCCTTTCTTGCTGAAATGGGGAGGACCCTTCCCTGTTCCTCAACAGGATGGGAAGGGTTAATGGAGTCCTGTCTGTGGGAAAAAGGAACTGGAATGAGAACAGAAAGTGGTTCAGTTGCTGATAGCTGGCTCTGGAAATGGGAGGTCTTTCAATCCCAGGTCCCAGTGGTGCCTGAATTGCTCTTGGGGCCCTTCAGGGTCCCAGCTGGGATCAGAAAGGCTCCAGCTGTCCTTTAGGGTCTCTTCCTGCCTTCTGACTGAATCGAGCTCTCCTCCTGCCCTGGTGCATTACACATGTGATCTTTCCCCAGCCCTGTCCTCATGTCTGTGTCTGCTGTGTGCTCCCAGACCCCGGGGCTGCTTTTCTCCCCTCTCTCTGTCTCTACTCTCTGTTGGATGTGCCTTTTGGTAGTGTGAGCATGGGGGGCAAGGCAGACCTGTGCACATGGTCCTGTGGCTCTGGGACAGGGGCATGGTGGCACCCAGCCTCTCTGTTCCTTGCTCCATTTCCTGGCTGCCTGATGGAAGAGGGAATGTTTCTCAGTGCTGTGCACAGCCACAGGCCAGCACCCAGCTCTGATGGGGGCAGTGGGCACGGGGCTGACAGGAGAACTGAAGGATGCATCTTCACCTGGGGCTTCTGAGGCAGCAGAGGGTGCTGGGGTGTGATGGAGAGCACTGGTTGGTGAACCCTTTGTGCTAGTGCTGTTCTGGAGGCTGCCTGGCTGCTCAGAGGAGTCAGCTCCTCTGCAGAGGTCGCCTCGGTGCTGGCTCATCCCTCTCGAGGTCTGTGAGAGCAGCACATCTGCTGTGGTGCTTGGAGAAAGCAGAGAGCCCAGCACAGGCTCCCCCTGAAATCCAGGGAGAGCCAGACCCTTCCCAGGGAGTAGGAACCAACCTTGAAGCATTGATGATCCAGTGTCTCCTCCACAGCCCCACTAACTACAGCAACAGCTGACTGTGAGCCCAAACCCAAGCTCTGAGGTGTCTGGGGGGAGGGGATAGGGATGTTTTCTCACCCCTTTGTCTCCTGCTCCTGATGTAGCTGGTGTGTATGTGCTGTGCTTTGCCACCCCTGACACACCTGCTGGTCCCAGACCTCTCCAGTCCTTGGTGTTTAGCTGCTAATGGAACCACTAGAGCTCCACCTTAACCCTTCCTCCTGTGTGTGTCTCCTGTAACCTGCTCATCCCTAAGCCACAGGCTGCTGGCCCCAGCCCTGGAACAGGGAGTGGCTGCAGCCCATGGGCAAGAGAAGTCAGAGGGAAACCAAATCAACACCAGAGATAGTGCTGTGGTTCAGGAGAGAACACTCTCCATTGTCCTTCCTCTTATGCACACCTCTGGCAGGTGTTTAGCCTTTGCTTTGCTTTGGGTGTGGGTTTTGGTTTGGTTGTGTTTTTTCTTTGCCCCTTATTGCCATGACAACATTTTCCAGCAATGCATATTTTGGTCACTCTTCTGAGAAGTTCTGTGCACATTGATCATTTCTGTTCTTTCAGTTTTTGTGGACATAAGCTTTATGTTTTACACCAGCAAAGGTATTTATTTTTTATGTTTCTCTCTCTGGTTCTCTCTCCTCCTTTCAGATGATCTGTATGCAAATCTTAATTAATTACCACTCCACTTTCTCTCTCATTTAAGCACTTTAAAATTGCCTCTACTTCCCCCCTCTGTGGAGAGGTGCATGCTGACATGTTAAGAGAGGCTACTGCACATGGGCATTAATGATCTCCCATTTCTGATCACAGTTTCTTTGGTCTCATTAATCTTACTGGGGTTTAAGCTGTCCTTTCCCTCAAAATCCAGCTCAGGTGCTGCTGTGTGTTGTGCCTCCCCCTCCCCAGGTTGCCCATGGTGGCAATCATCTCATTGCCTTTTCCTCTCTCCCGTGGACAGGTCCAAATCGTTTACAAGCCAGTCGACCTCAGCCATGTGACATCCAAATGTGGGTCCCTGGGCAACATCCATCACAAACCAGGTACAACAGGGCTGGGTGCTGGTCCCTTGGGGGCTCCCAGGGCTGGGTGCTGCTCCTTGGGACCTCCTAAGCTGTGTCCTGGTGTGTATCTGGAGATGGGGAAAGGGTTAGGGCAGTGCAGGGGGCGTGGGGAGCCACGTGGAACAGTGACTGTGGTGTCAGAGTGAGCCCTGGGGTGCTTGACAGTTTTCCTTGCTCCATCACTGCCAGACCCTCTCCAGTCTGCCTGATCACTCAGAGGGAGGGAAGGGATCTGGTGTGATCTATGGGCACCCTTGTGTGTGCCAGCACGTCAACACATCACTGCAAATGGGAAGTGTTTAGGAGTAAATAGAGGGGACTGCTGGTGTTCAGGGGAGTAAGGCTGCTCCCCTGCCCTTGGCTGTGTAAAACATTGGGCTGTCTGTCAGTTCTGCTCAGCATCCTTTGGGAAGTCTGTTCACCCCTGCTCCCATTTGCCTTGGCTCCTGGGTGTCCCAGATCACCATGGGGTTCCTCTTGCTGCTGTGCTCCTGATCCTCTGCTCAGCCTCAGAGTACTTTGGTTGAGCCTCCTCAGAGGGGCAGCTCAGAGCTCAGTGCCTTCTCTCCAGCCTGCTCTGCCAGCTCATGCTCTTCTCTTCCAGGTGGTGGCCAGGTGGAGGTGAAATCTGAGAAACTGGACTTCAAAGATAAGGTGCAGTCGAAAATCGGGTCCCTAGATAACATCAGCCACGTCCCTGGAGGAGGGAACAAAAAGGTAAAGGGGCACTGGCTCAAGATCAGGCATGCTGCAAGTGTCTGCCTCCCCTGGGAACAGTCAGGCAAGCAAGGAGTGGCTGAAGTCTGGACTTGGAGAAGCTCCTTTAGACCACTCCCCAGGGCCTCTCCTCTCTTGCTGCCCGTGTCCTAGCATGGGGTGGTCTCTGTGTCCTCTGCCCTTGGTGAACACGAAGTTCCCCGTGCAGGAACAGGCTATTCAGCTGCTGCCCAGCTGCTCACCTTCCTGCTAGTGGCTACTGCCAGTGGGCAAAGCTCAGGGCAGAGCCCAGGGCTCCATCTCCCAACCTGGGGGATGTTTGCTGGAGCAGAGCAGTGAGGCTGACAGGCTCTGTCCTCCTCCTGGCCCTCTGCATGAGTGTGAATGCCAGGGATACCTTCTCCTGGGGTTTCTTGCTCTTTCAGCTGTTCTCTGAAGTTTCTGCAGCAGTGGCTTCATGTCTCCAACCTTTCCTGTTGAGGGGTTCCACTGTCAGCAACAGCTGTTGCTCTCTGCCTTGCCAGTGCCTCCCAGCAGTGTGGCACAAAGCTGGCAGCTCAGGGTGCTGGTTCCCCAGTGAAAGTGGAGCATTGCAGGCTTAGCTTTATGTGGATGAGGTGATGCTGCAGTGAGCTGTCACTGCAGGACAAAGGTGACCTCTGCTCACTTCAAGTCTCAGGCTCTCAGCTGAGGGCCCTGTGCAGGGGCTGGGCTGTGTTTGGGGGGGATTTAAATGGAGAAAGAAAAGCCCAGCAGGTCAGAAATACTGAACTTGGGGTGAGCCACTCCTGCTGGAGGCTTTGATGGTGATTTCAAAGTAAGTCTTGGCTAAGTAAAACAGCTCAACACCTTCACTGTGTGGCCTGCCCAGTCCCTTGCAGGCAGGGGGCGTTCAGGTGAGCACAGAGCCTGGCTGTGTGTGGTTGAGTCTCACCAGGAAAGGGTGGGGGTTGCCTTCTTGCTTCTTTTTCCAGCACTTGACTTCCTTTCAAAACACTTCTTTCTCCATGGGAGGGGAAGGTTCTCTTTTGGCTCCTGTATTTTGGCACTTGGTTCTTGGCCACATTTTCTCTCTGCACCTCCCAGCTCCTCTTCTGCCAGCAGTGCACTGGCTTCTGCCTGAGGGATTGCTTGACTTCCTTACCCTTCTCTCGCTGCTGCTGTGCATCAAGACTGCCCTGGGCTTCACTGAGGCCATTTCCATTGGCTTTATGATGACACTGGTGATTCTCTCACAGCCTGGCACACTCACTGGGCCATGGTTTGAAGACCTTGTCTTTTGGAGGAGGAATTTATTTGCAAGGGTGTCACCCAGCAGTGGCATCACCTTCCTCACCCCTCCTGTGTGGCAGTTGCTCATAGCTTGCCTACACCCACACCAGGAGGAGATTGTTGGTGTAACTTGAGTTCAGATGCTGCCTCAGATGTCACCCCCACTGCCCTTTGCACCTTGGCACCCCGGAGCATCCCCAGGCAGTGCTGCTCTGAGGTGGGACACTCTCTTTGCAGGGAGGGGACAGGCTGCCTGCCCATTGAGTGCCATCAGCCCTCCATGGTGAGCAGCTGTGGGAGGCTTTGCTGCCCTTCCCTAGCCTTTCCCACCTCCCCAGGCCCTTCTTTGCTCTGTGACACAGAGGATCCAGCTTTGGACACACCACCCACAGCTCTTCAGGCTGCAGGCTGGTTCCTGTGCCAGTCCTGTGTAGGGTCTCTCCTGGGGAGGCCCAGAGTGCTCCATGCTCTGACGAAGCACCTCTGCTGGCAAACTCTTGCTCTCCATGTCTCGTTGGAAAGCTTTCCTCCCTGTCTCCAAAGTTCTTCCTAGGAGTCAGTCACTCACCCTGTTTTTCAGATCTTTTTTCTCCCCAGTTTTCTATTTCTCTATTTTTTGTCCCTTTTCCTTCTGGTTGACCTTTCTTGGATCTTGGGTGTTGTTGCTGATGCATTTTTTGCCCCCCACTGCCCTGGGCGGCTTTCTTCACCTGTAGAGAGAGAAAGGCAAGGAAGACAAGACCTGTCCCCAGGCTGCTCGGACTCTGAGCCCAGACCCTCCTGGGCTCCAGGCCCTGGTGCTGGAGTCACCCACCCCCCTGGAGAGCCAGCTCCCAGCCCTGCACTCGGCTGGGGAGGGCACCAGTAAGTAGCAAACCCCATCCACTTCTCCTCCCCTCCCCGGCTCTTGCGCTCGCCGGGAGAGAGGGGATCGGCTTGTGGGAGCAGTGCTCTGTTGGGCCGGGGGTTAAGGGCAGTGCTAGGTGTTGTGTTGGGATCCCACCTCCCCAGAAATCTCTGCCAGGGGAGTGGGAGCAGCCCGGGTTGTGCTGGCTGAGCCCTGCGTCCGGGAGCCATCACCACACCAGGCTGGGCGCTTGGGAAGGGTTTGGCAGCATCCCACGCCACTCCGGTCCTGCTCCTGCTGCCCTCTCCGGTCACAGCTGCTCCCTGTGTGGGCACTGCAGTGCCTGAGGACTGGGAGCACTGGGGAGGGGTGGCCACGAACTGAGTTTTCCTCCCGGCTGCATGATGGCAGTGGCTGAGCAGACGGTTCCCAGGTAAAAACCATCCTCTCCTGCCCTCATGCCACACCTCCCCCTGACTGCCCTCTCCTCTCCTTGCAGATTGAGACTCACAAGCTGACTTTCCGTGAGAACGCCAAAGCCAAGACCGACCACGGCGCCGAAATCGTCTACAAGTCCCCGACCATCTCCGGAGATGCCTCCCCACGTCGCCTTAGCAACGTCTCCTCCACCGGCAGCATCAACCTGGTGGACTCCCCCCAGCTGGCCACGCTAGCCGATGAAGTGTCCGCTTCGCTGGCCAAGCAGGGCTTGTGATCGGGGCGGGGCGAGCCCAGACGAGAGAAGACAAGGAAACAACAACGAAAGAAAAGAAACGAAAATAATAATCTGGCCTTCTTCCTCTCTTCCTTTTACAGCTGCTTCCCCGTCCCCTAACTGGTTAATGAGTTAACCTGCTTTTACTGTTCATTCAGCTCTAGCTCCAGGACTTCAAAATCAGTGACACCACGAGGTACAAAACCTCCTCTCCCCCTGCTCCTCGGAGCGCACAGCCCCTGCCCGTCCCACTCCCTCCCCTCCTTCCCCTGCGACGTCCCTCGCTGTCCCAGCCCCGGCAGGGACCCTGACCTCCCCGCCCCCGAGGCAGCAGGGAGGGGGCTGGAGGGCGCGGCTGCTCACTGGGCACAGGGAGGTCCTCAGGGGAGGGGATGGAACCTTCCCACTCAGTCCCTGACCGACGTGGGGCTGGGGGCTGGCCTACAGGCGGCGGGCGCTGCAGCCAGGGCCCTCCCTTTCCGAATTACATTTGCCTGCCGATTTGGAAGAAACCTTTTCTGGTTGCTTTTTGGTTTGGTTTGGTTTTGTTGTTATTTTTTTTTTTTTACCTCTGAAAGCCGAGATGTGTCTGAAGATAACTGCCAGGTATCCCCTAACCTGCTCCCAGCTCCGGCAGCTGGAGTTACTGGGGTACCCTGTGGCAGAGGGGCCCCGGGCACCCGTTCCCCTCTCCGTGGCTGTGCTGGAACCGCTGAGTGGATGAGTAGAGGCTTTTCCCCATCCCTGTGGCAGCTCCTCGTGTCGTAGAGTAGATTTTTGTCTGTATATGCTTGGACCGTGCCAGGGTGATGATTGTTTTCATAAATGAGCATGTGTTTAAAAAGAAAAATAACAAAAAAAAAGAAACAAAACTAGATGCTGTGAGTAGTTTTGAGCTGCCCCATGCCGGCTCGGGGCGAGGAGGGCCCGAGGGGAGCCTGTGGCCCAGCTCCGGGCTGTGCCCAGACTCGGCACTGCATGTCTGCCGGGCGCCTGGGTGGGTGCAGAGCTGCTGCCCTGCTCCCCAGGGAGGGCTGGGGAGGGGGGGTGCGTCGGGGCTCCCTGGGGCTGGGCACCTTCCAGGGCCTGGGGGCACTACCAGCTCCAGGGCTGGGGTGGCCTCTGGGTTTGGGTGCAGCTTGTAACATTTTTGGGTTGTTGTTCTTTCTTCTTTGCAAGGTCAGCTCAGAGATGGAGGAAGCAGGAGCTCCATGGCTCTGCTGGTCTGGTGCCGGTAGGAGACAACCAGGAGGACACAAGGGGAAGGTGTGAGGGTGCTTCTAGCTGGTGGCTCCCCCAGCTCAGGGGCCAGAAGCTGCTCCCTGGCACTGGCACGCCCCCCACCCACCCCAGGAACACTCTCCTGCCTGGGGGCTTGCAGCATGTCAGCACCACACAGGGGAAAAGAGCCGATTTGGCTATTTCTTGTGCTGTTTTGTTTTTTCCTCTAGCAACCGAGGGAGTGTGAGGAGGTGGCTCAGGGCTGTGCTGCACCCATGGCTGTCCCCTCCTTCTACAACCAAAGAGGCTGAGATGCAACCCGTGCAGCTCAGCATGTGTCCTCCCCCACAAGAGCAGCAGCCGAGATGTGGGGAGGAGCTGGGGCGGGGAGTGTGCCCCCCGAGGGCTGTGCTGCAGGGAAGGCAGAGCTTTCCCAAGCAAGGGGCCGAGTGCCTGCTCTGACTGGGACAAGTACAGGGAGGTCTCGCTGGGGCATGGGGCACCAGTTGTCCTTGGGATGGAGGCTGGGTGTCACGGAGGTGTTTCAGGAGCTGTGGCCCGGTTCCTCCCTGGAGAGGACCCATCCCATCCTTAGCAGGAGACAGTGAACCTCTTGCCCTGCCCCAGGGTCCCACCGGGCTTTCTGTGCCTGCTGCTTGGCTGCTGGGGGTGGCAGCCCGGGGCAGAGGAGCACAGTCATGTCTCGGGGGGAGGGAAGGCCCGACCCTTGTCTCTGCAGCCCCAGGAGCTGCTTTACTGCTGGGGAGAGGCTGGTCCAGCACCAACAGGAGGAGGCCAAGTGAAGGCCACATCTAGCTTGTTGCTTGCTCTGTTTTCAGTTGACTCGATGATTTTAAGAGTCTGTACTCCAGTCTGTGACTCCCTTTGTATCCTGTAGGAGCCCCTGCAGTATTTCTGTCCTCTGTTAAACAAGCAAGTGGGAGAGCCACCAACCCCAGTCACCCCTTTTAACCCCTTCTGGTTGCAGGACACTTGCCTGCCCCTCTGCAACCCCCAGCCCCTCCTGAGGGTCATGAGCACCCCAGGCCAGGGATGCCCATAGTGTGCAGTGAGCTCCAGTGAGCAGCCCCCTCCTGCTGTGAGTGTCCTCAGCTGAGCACGGCACATCCCCCGCAGCTGTTTGCCGTCTCCCCCTCCTGGGGTCCCAGGACAGCCCTTTCCTTCCATCCACTGCATCCTGCTGGCCCCATCTAGCAGCCTGAGCCACGTCCCCAGCCCCAACCCCACATTCAGACCCAGGCCTGAGGGTTTCCAGGAGCAGCTGGACAGACTGACCCATGGCTTTTCCTTTACTCCACACACATCTTGGTCTGAAAAGGGTTAAAACCGGCACCGTTTCAAACAAACTCGCGTTTCTGCACTCAAAGTATGGTTGTGACATGAACTTCCAGTGTCAGCCTGCCGGTGGTGCTGGCAGCCCCTGGGAGGGGAGGGAAGGTTTGATCTCAGTGTACCATTCTAGCTTAGCTTCTGTCTGTGGATGTCCATAGTGTATCGTGCGTTTTAACAACTGGTTTACACTGTTGCCGTAAAAGTGAATTTGGAAATAAAGTCATTACTACGATTACTGCTGCTTCCTTTGCGTGGGGGCAAGAGGAGGGAGCTGCACCAGGCCACCCCCTGCCTCTTTTGGCCTGGGGGGTAGGAAGGAGCTGGACCATGCTCATGAGAGCTTCCTCCAGCACTCCCAAGGGCTGGGACTGGGGCTCAGGCTGGGCTTTGGCCACACCAAGGATCCATCTTCTCCCTGTGCTGGGGTTGCTGATGCAGCAGCAGCAGATCCCACCACCCCAAGGCTGCAGGAGCAGGGACCTAGTGCAGTTAATCATGGACAGGGACTGGTATTTTCTCTTTCTTCTTTCCTTTTTAAGTACCAACCATCATGGCCCAGGCTGTAGCTTCAGCAGCTCCCTTGCTGGGGTGTGGGGAGGGGAGGCTGTGCCCGGTGGACACCATGGGCAGGGCAAAGGCTCTGTAGCCAAGAAGCCCAAGTCGTATTTTTGGCTCATGGTGTGACTGTGGGCAGGACACTGCTCAGCTCCAGAGCAAGACTCGACTCTGCTCTGCCTCTACACCACCGGTGAGTGCTGGAGCCACTCAGAGGCCCCTTCAGATCACAGCAACCCCTCATCCCCTTCCCCAGTTCAAGTCTGTTATCACTGCAGCTGTCAGAGCTCAGGATCCCCCAGTGACACTGCACTAGGAGCCCGTTGCTCCACATCTTCCCCAGAACTCGGGTGCCTAGAGCAGGTCAGGAGCTTCCAGCACAGCACATTGGCGTTTTCCCTCCCCTGTTAATTACATCTAACTAACCCAGCACTGCCCAGGTTGCTGCCCTCTACTTCTTTTTATTACCTGGCTAATCATCACCCAGAACCTTCCTCTTCCCATCCACTCGGGTAACGAGGGACAACGCATAATTGTCTTAGCTTAGAAACCAAGGAGCACCCAGGGTATTCACCTCCCACCACTCACCTCCTGCAAACACTCAACTTCCACAGCAAAAGCCAAAACACCCTCCAGGAGGGCAAACAACGCACAGTCGGTATCGGGGTGGGAAGCAGCAGCAGCCGCCACCGGTTAACTCTGAGCACACTGTTAGCGCTGCTTGAAGAAGAGCTCATCCTGGCTTCTCCTAGTCCTCACTCCATCATCTCCCAGTGCAAAGCCCAACTGCTGAGGTCCCACAGAACAATTCCTCACTTCTCTGATGGCCAAGAACTGCTGGGAGTTAACACTGTGAAGGGAAAGAGAGGCCACTCAAACGCAGGGTGGGAGGGACATGGAGGGACCCCCCCAAAGCAGGCTGAGCACAGAGCAGGGCCCTTCCCCTTCTCCACCCACTGTGTCACAAACACAAATTTTAGGTAGAATTTTCTGTTTTAATTTTTTTTTTTTAATCTTTTCTTCTTTTTTTTTTTTTTATAAGCACATTTGTGCTTTGCCAACAGAATCAAGACATTAACAAAGATCAGCTTCTCGGAAGAAAAGCATTTCTATATAACAAGGACATTACACAGCTCAAAGCAGGAAAAGAAAATATTTACAAAATACAAGGTGGTGGTTGTTGGTTTCTCTTTTTTTTGTGTGTGTGTGTATTTTTTTTTTTTCTCCATAATGCTAAAAGGGTTATTCAGAATTTTCAACCTTATAAATAGAAAAGCACTTATGCAGAGGGATATGGTAGCGTTGGTGTTGGTTTTAAAGAAACGATGACAAATCCTTTCAGCTAGAACAGAACCAAAACCACTAGATCATGTTGAAAATTGTGAAAAGCCCAACCCTTAAGCAGTTTAGCAACTAGTTCTTTACGATTACAAAATGGGGGGGAAAAAAATGTCCTTTGTGGGTTTTTTTTTTCCTTTTTTTTGTTTTTTTTTTTTTTTTTTCTGGTGATGTGATTATACATAAGACAGGCACAATGCTAGCAACAGGACAGGGACCAATAGCCACACCGTCGGGATCGGAAAGCGTTACAGATGGGAACGGTGTGCGGGATCCAGGAGTCACTGCGGGTGCAGGAGGGCTGGGGAGGGGCAGAGGAACGACAGCAAACTCGGTTGGAAAAGAAAATACCTGTCAGGAGGTGGCACATGGGACCAAGACGGGAAATGAAACAGAATTGACACCTGTTCTCGGAGCGGGTGTGAAGTGGAGCGAAGCAGTGGTGACAGATCCTGACCCCCCCAGCACCTCCTTCCCTCTTATTTCCCCTTTTCTGAGGCCAAATCCACCCCCATTGACCACTCGGGCGCCTCGGCTCTGCCACATCCTGCTCCTGGCACGGGACACTCCTCACCACCCACCACTCTCTGGAGCTCCTCAGCACCATGCCTGGAGCTGCCCTCACCCAACGACTCAGCCCAGGAGGGGCAGAGCTCCAGCGCTGGTCGCAGACCTGCGTTTCCCAGCTGAAAGCTGCCGCTGGCCTCGGCCAGCGGCCACGTCCCCAAAGGACATCCCTGAGGTGCACTATGACTTCTGCTCCTGCTCGGAGCACCCGATGGCTCCGGGCTGGGGACTCTCTCTCCCCCTTCCTGCCTTCTACCCCGGGGAAACAGGCAAGGTGTGAACGAGGCTGCTTCCAAAGTCCCACTCCTCCCACTCAGAGCTGTGCCTCTAGCGGCTACCAGGGTCCTTCCTTTATCCCCACACCCAACGGATGCAGCAGCCGGACCTCAGCTGCTCCCAAAGGAGGGGAGAAGGAAGGAGAAGGTGGCAGAGAGGAGACTGGGGAGGGGCAGAGTCGTCCCTTGGGGCACCTGGAACTACAACCTAGGGGGAGGAAAGCGCCGGAGGGTGGAAGTGCAGGGTGGGCACTCTGCACGTGAGGACAGACAGACAGCTACTGAAGGTTGCAATCCCAAGACATCACTTTTCACCACTAATTTCACTCCACTAAAACCTTTCAGGGAGGGGAGGGGAGGGAGGGTAGCAGGTTAAGAGAAAAAGACACCCTTTTGCTTGAGAAAAACTATCCCCGAAGTCTGCTAGTCAGCTAAATCCTGTGCTCTAGTTTTATACACCTAAGAGGGGAGGGGAGGAAAGAGGGAGGGGGTCTGGTGGGCTGCTCCCCTCCCGAGGCTTCACTCCGCTGGGAGGAATCTGGGGGCTCTCATTCATGTGACAAGGAAACATGGAGAAGGAGAAAGGAAAAAAAAAAAGAAGAGAGGAAAAAAAACCCAAAACAAAACAAAAGAGAAAAAAAGAAAGAAAAAGAAAAGAAAACAAAAAACAGTTTCTAAACTCCTTAAATTCACTAAAAACTGTGAAAATTCCCGGCAGGATGTTTGAATATCAAACGCAGATTTTGGAAGCTTTAATGCCAAGAGTTAGTTCTGTGTTGGTTTTGCTCATGTCTTCCCGTAGGTCTCTATCTGTGCGCTGGCCGCTGGACTGCTGCGGAAGAAGAGGAGGAGGAGGAGGAGCAGGAGGAGGAGGAGGAGGAGGAGGAAGAAGAGGAGGAGGAGAAGGAGGAAGGTGTTGCCAGGGGGGGTCGGCTCTTGAGGCTGGCCACGGTGGGCGAAGCAGAAGTGCCATCGGTCTCCCGGGAGGATTTACTGCCCGACGTGCGCCGGGTGCAGCGCGACAACCGGTCCTGGGGGTCACATTGGTCCTCGCACTCTGTCCTGGGGTCGTAGGAGAGCGGGAAGGTGCGGCGCTCCCAGGGCTGCACGGCCTAAAGGGAAGAGGCACCAGGCTATGGGAAGGCCTCCGGGAGAGCTCTTCTGCTCCCCCTCCCTCCACGTGGGAATCCGGTGCCCACGGAGCCATGCTGGCCAGGGAGGCTGAGCCCAGCCTCCTCACAGTGCATGGACACGGCAGCCTCCAGACGGAGCCAGCCGCCGGAGAAGCACCAGGAAGGGCACCAGGCTCTCCAGCCCCTCCTGCCGAGCCTTCACACGGGACTTGCCCCGTGCAGCTTTCCAAGCTGTCTCCCCACAGCAAGGGATGAAGCAGCCACGTTTGATCTGAGCATCAGATAGACCTTTATAGCCATCTGCAGCGGTCACCGCGGTGACATGCAGCTCCTGGAGCTCCCAAGCGGCCACCAGGGACAAACCTAGAGCCAAGAGGCACAAGAGGAGCCAGCACCCACCTGCTCATCAAAGCCGGCCTCGGGCGTGGAGCAACGCGTGTCCTCGCTGGACAGGAGCCGCATGGAGTCGCGGGAGAGCGGGGTCAGGGGGGCAGAGAGCAGTTCGGGGCTGATGGGGCTGCGCGGGGAGTGGGTGTGGGACAGCTCGGGGTGGGAGTGGCAGTTGCCCACGTCCGGGGATGGCGGCTGGGGAGTCGAGGGGTTCCCCAGCTGGGGAGTCGTCCGTCCGTCTGTCGATCTGTAAGACCTGAGGTAGGAACACAGTCGAGAGCCTGCTTTCAGTCTCCACCCATCCGGGGGCCCAGGCTGCTCGCTGGTGCTACCCCTAGGATCCCTTCCACCACCTGGCTCCGGATGGGGATTCCACAGGGGTTCGGCACACAGGAGCAGGAAATGCTGCAGCCCAGAGGTGCAACTCCTCCAGGCTCATCTCTGCCCCATCTCCACTGTCCTGATGCAGCTCTACAACAAAGAGGCTGCTCTCCTAAGGGTCTGCCCCCCCCACATCTCCTGTGTGAGAAAGTCTGCAAGGAAACACCACAAGTTCCCACACTCCACCAGCACCCAGAAACGGAGCTGCAGGTGAACCTGGAGTTAGACAAACTCTACCTCTGCACTGGCAAGGGTACTTCTGCAACAGCTTCTGCAGGACAGCACACACCCAACCAGGGCTGAACTGAAACCACCACCAGACTAGGACAACCTGAACTGAAACCACCACCAGACTAGGACAACCAGCTACACCACACAGTTGAGCTTCAGTATTTCTGCCCAAGCCCTGAGTGTCTCAAAAGCAAACAAAGCATCAGAGATCAAACAGAGAAGAGTCAATCTCTTCTTATGGAAGTTTATAATGAGATCAACAGCTGGAAACTCTTGTGTGGCTTAAGACACGTGCCTGCAAGAAGACACTGCAGAAAGGGAATCAGGTGCCAAGTGATCAGAGGAATTAAGGACACATGGAAGTGGAGCAGAGAACTGCATGGAACAGACGTGTGACAGCACAGCACTGAGAACAACAACTGCTCCTTGCTCCTGCAGGATCAGGGATGCCCACCTCTGGGCTGGTGCACCAGCCTCCACGTTTCTAGAGTGGTCAAAGCCCTTGAGAGCAGAATCCAAACAGAGGGTGCAGGAGTGTGCTGTCTAGTGTGTAACTGCTGTGCACCTTCACCCCCTCCTGAGCAGACCACGCTCCACTCCTGCAAGGCCTCCTCAAGCTCCTCTTGTGGATGAAGATCAAACCTTCCAACACCAGCACAAGCTTTGGCCTGTTTTTAGGGATCAGCCCATCTAATAATGCCTCCACAACCTGCTCCACAGAGCATCCTCCTCTGTTGGGAAGGACATGTTGGCCAAGAGAAGGCCAGTGCCCCTCCCTCCCCCGAGTGCTGGCGGTGCCGTACCTGCTGCCCCGCCGCTGCGGGGGGACGCTGGTGCTCCAGAGCCACCGCGCTCGCTCCATCTCCTCACACTTGCTGTGCCGAGCAGCAAAGGCTGAGTCAGACAAGTCCTCGACCTGGGAAGAAGGTCCAGAGCTTGGTCAGAGCCTTCTCACATTTAACACCTGATCTACACCCAGGTTTGCCAGTGTTAGCTGCAGTCTAACTGTCAAGAGCTGTTTCCGTCTGGAGGGAGGCAGGTGCTGCCAGCAAGCCTGAGAGCACCTGGTTAAACTGAGTCTGCACTGCTTAGGAAGGGCCCAAGGACTAAACCCAAAGGAGTGCTCCTTGTCCCAGGATGAAGGCACTCAACACAGTGGTTGAAGGAAATATAACTGTCAGTTTAGATCAAGTAGTAACTCCTGGGTGTGACTGGTCTTGATTTCATCATCAGACTATTCCATCAAAAAGACTGCAGCTCGCAGAGGCCTCCTGACAGCAACCAGACCTTGGATTCAGCTGTACCCAGCCACTTAATCCAACTTCTGCTCTCTCATGCCTTTCCTGAAGAGGAACCAACACCAGGCTGGTGTCCACCAGGCCCAAAGTGCCATTTTGTTGCACAAAAAGAAAGGACTCTGCACCTTCCAGCTGAGGTCTCTGCATTTGCTGCCTTCCAGCATCCTCTGTGGCTGCTACCAACCCCACCCCACACAGGCTCAGCAATAAAACCCTGCTTACCTCCTCGTTGTCCTCATCAGGGTTGGCTTTCAGAGCGCTGATATCCACCTCACGCCAGCTGCAACACACAGCAGAGGGCAGTGAGCCACAGCACAGTGCCCTGCACGTGCTCCCACTGGCCTCTGGGAAACCAAAAAGGCAAACCTGCCACCATGAGCAAGACTCTGGCTCACTTTTAAGCCAACTGGCCACAGCTGTCTACCAAAACTCCTCCTGTGGTATCAGACAAGGGCTTCTCCCCTTCCCCCATTACAGAATCACAGAGTATTAGGGGTTGGAAGGGATCCTCCAGTCCAACTCCCCTGTGGGAGCAGGGTCACCTAGGTTTGGAATGTCTCCAGAGATCCAGAGGTGGAGACTCCATCATCTCCCTAGACAGCCTGTTCCAGGGCTCCACCACCCTCAAAGTAAAGAAGTTCCTCCTTCTGTTCAGCTGGAACTTCCTCTGTCCCAGTCTCTGCCTGTTCCTTCTTGTCCTGTCCCTGGGCACCACTGGCCAAAGCCTGGCCCCATCCTCCTGCCCCCCACCCATGAAGTATTGCTAAGCATTGAGAAGCTCCCCCCTCAGTCTTCCTCTCTCCAGTCTAACAAGCCCCAGCTCCCTCAGCCTTCACCCATAAGAGAGATGTTCAAGTCCCCTCAGCATTTTTGCAGCCCTTTTCTGTTCCCTCTCCAGAAGTTCCCTCTCCTTGAAGGACTGCTCCATGCTGAGTGCAACTTTTTGCAGTGGGTTTGCACCCACGGAGTGCAACACTGGGGGACAGGCAGGAGATGTCCTTCCACATCAGGGAGGGTCAGGAAGGGAGAACAAGGCTAAAGTGTCCTCCTGCTGCAGCTTTTCCTTTCTGCCTCCCTGTCCAGCTCCTGCTGCTGGGCTGAAGCCTTCCAAGGGCAGAGGAAGCAGAGCAGATGCTGCAGCATTTCCTCCTCTTCCTCTGGCTCAGCAACAGCTCCCTCCCTGTCCCACTCTGAGCAGGGCCTGGGAAGGAGGAGTAAAAGGCTGAGTTGGGAAAGAGAGCTGCAAATGTGGGAGGGAAAAGGACTGGGAACTGGGCAGTCTGAAGGAAGAAGCTGCACCAATGCTGCAGCAAGCTGGCAAAGTCCCACTGAGCATTTGGGTGGAAAAGCAAGGAGCTGATCTCATCCACAGAACGAATCCAAGAGCATTCCAGCACAGGCTGACAGCTCACCTCTCACACTCAGCTTGGGCTGAGGAACTCCTGATTCCTATCACTGCCCAGGTATGGGAGTGCTGCTCCTGGTCAGTGTGACCCAGGGCAACAGCCCTCCTCCTGCACTGCACTGTTAACCCAGGCACCCGCTGCCCAGCCTGGGCAGGAGCAGAGCTGGAAACCACCAGGACTGGTGGCTCAACAAACTCAGCAGCTTTCCAGCAGGGCAGAGGACAACTAGGATGACTTCAGATTGCACAGAGACCTAAGCAAGGCAGATGGCTTTCATGCATGAAGGACACTCAGACAACACACTCCCTACCTCCTAAGTCTCTACCAAAAGCATGATCCTAAGTTTCCAAACTTTCTCCTGCTTCCAAGAAGCAGAAAGCCTCCTTCCACACCAGCATGAGCTGCCACTGGGAGCAAAGCCCTAGGCCAGGGCTGAACTTCTGTCAGGAGAGCTGCATAGCAAAGCCTGGGATGTGACCAGCCCATGGGAGCTGGGATCAGGAACCTACCTGGGTGTGAGGATCTCTTTGTACTGCAGCTTCTCCACACGAGTGGTGGCAGCCACGGACATGGGGATGACAATGTTGTTAATATCAAAGGAGCTTTCACCTCTCCTCCTCCTTGGCTGCTGCAACATGAAGACAGGAACCAAGTGAGCAAGGGCTGGACATTCTCTCATGTTAGGTCCCTGATGGAAAAAGGATCTGGCTTCCTATGAAGTGGCCTTGGAGCCCTAGGATCCACGTATGACCACTGGAGACTCCAGAACCAGCAGCAGATTGCACCAGGATGGAGTTCTCCTCCCACCCCAAGCCCCTTCCTTTGGAGAGCACAAACAAGGACCTGCAGGCACTGAAGGAAGGTGAGCAAGGGCTGCTGAGCTCCAGCCACCATCTCCCCACTGACAGCAGCCACTGCACAGGCAGGCAGATCTGGAGATGGATCCAGCTGATGGACTGAGCCCCAGCAAGAAGAGAAGCTTCCCATACAATCCACTTCCCCAGCACCAGTGGAATGAAGGTGGAGAGACCAGCAGGAAAGAGGGAAGAGCCATCCTGTTTGGAAACAGCCTCCCTGCCTGTGTCCCTGCAGGGCTCTTGACCCACTGACAGAAGAGGAATGTGAAGCAGTCACACAGGAGTTCATTCTGGGTTTGGAGAGCTGTGCTCAGAGCCCAGCAGCTCCCATCTGGATCATGCTTTGGACTGGAATAGACTTTCTAAGACAGAAATAAGCTCCACACTTCTCTGGTTCAACCTGGTTGAAGGCTGGGTGCTCTCCTGCCATCTGTCTACCCAAAACCCTCCCCCAAAGCTGTGACAGCAGCCCTGATGGTACAGTGACATGAATCCTCATGGATCAGCTTGACAGGAAGCAGCTCTTCTTCCTAAGGGATTCACCTGCCATTTACCACACTTTCTGTCTCCTTTCATCCCTGAGGCTTTCACTGTAAAAACACTAGGAACCCAAGTGCCAGGGACCTGCCATGGCCAAACAGCAGCACTTGTGTGGAGGTGGAGGAGGAGGAGGAGAGAGTGAGTGTGCAACTATTGCCATGGCAGCAGGGAATCCCCATTGCTCCTTGTCCTGTTGCTGGGCATCACTGAGAGGAAATCCCAACCCAACACTGTCAGCAGTGTCAGGAACCACTGGGAGGGGAGCACATGCAAACCTGCACCTGACTGGGATGCTTGAACCCAGAACCTGGGCCCCAGCCTCTGCAATTCTCTTCCAGGACTCAGCCACTGAAGGGCAGACACTCACCTAGCTTTTCTGAATGAGCTTGTGAAAGAGCAGCAGAAGCAGCAGTAACAGACCAAGATGTGTGTGTGAAGCACAAGGAAATGTCATCCTGACATGCTAGAGCTGCTGTCCTCCAGAACACCCAGGACATTCAAGCCAAACTACCACTGCTCCCTGGGTTCTTCAGACACTCCATGACACCTAGGGTGCTTTGCTGATGTCACAACAAATTCTGCAGTGAAGGAACCCAGCTGGGACCTGGCAGCACCAGAGCAACAAGCTTGTAGCAAAGACAAGGACACAGAAGGTTGGGCTGGAAGTGGTGTCCTCAGCTTTGCCATGGACAGATGCCTCTTAACCCCCCTGGTTTCACTTTAAGGTTTGAGGAGACTTGCTCCATTATCCCCAGGTCACATCCAGCTTAGGCTGTGGCACAAACAGCCACAGAAGCCAAGTCCTTCACTGGGACACTTAAGAGTTCAGCAGAATTCAGCTCTTTAATCAAGGGCTTCTGTTAACATGGGTGAGGCACTGGGGGGCAACTACTGAGAACAGGAACAGTTACCAGCAGTGACTGAGGAGTCAGCCTGTCACTGCAGCTGACTGGGTCTCTCTGGCACACCCACCATCAACCCAGGTAGCCCAGCAGACCCAAAGTCACAGTGAAAATGAGAGCCAGCAACTCCACCATCAGCTGAACCAATGGGTCCAGTATGGTAAGAGAAATACTAAGCCTAAGATGACTGAACTACTCAGAAGCTGAGACCTCAAAGAAACACAGAATGATTGGAAGTGACCTCTGGTGATCACCCAGTCCAAGCCCCTGCTCCAGCAGGGGCACCCACAGCAGCTTGCCCAGGGTCACCTCCAGCTGCCTTGGCAATCTCTCCACACAAGGAGGCTCCACAGCCTCTCTGGGCAGCCTGGACCAGGGCTCCAACACCCTCACAACAAACAAGCTTCTCCTCCTGCTCAGCTGGAACCTCCTGGCTTCCAGTTTGTGCCCAGTGCCCCTTGGGCTGTCCCCGGGCACCACTGAGCAGAGTCTGGCCCCAGCCTCTTGCCCACAGCCTTCAGCACTTGCTCAGCATTGAGCAGCTCCCCTCTGGGGCTGCTCTTCTCCAGGCTAAGCAGCCCCAGGGCTCTCAGCCTTTCCTCCTGTCAGAGCTGCTGCAGTGCCCTCAGCACCTTCCCAGCCTCTGCTGGACTCTCTCCAGCAATTCCTTGTCTCTCTGGAACTGAGGAGCCCAGGACTGGACTCCACGATGGGCACTGAGCTCAGAAACCTCTCCAAGAAAGGCCCCAAATACTTACAGCTGTGTTGGAGGTGCCCTGGGAACTCGTGCTGGCAGGAGCAGAGCCTTCTGAGGAGGTGGAGAGTTGCCTCACTATGGGGCTGTGAGGTGTGGGGGTCGCAGCTGCTGACAAGTAGCTTGGGCCACCGACATCTGTGTGATGCTTCAACACTGCACAGGGAGGGGGGGGGAGAAATGGAGAATGCCATTAGCAAGGCAAAAAAAAAAGAACCAAACCCAAATCAGGGTGGTGGTGGTGGTGGACAGAAAAGGACCATGTGCACCAGAAGCTGGTCAGTGCTGAGGAACACTGCATGAAAGAGAAGCACCTTCTGCTGGAGGCTGCCACAGCTGGAGAGGCCCTGGGGGGGGCGAGGGGAGGGAAGAAGCAGTTAGAGCACACGAGGCACTGCTGCGGCCATGAGGAGCCCCAGAAGCAGAGCGTTTCCCCTTCTCTGGAGGCTGAAGGGGCAGAGAGGCTGGATATGCAGCAAAGCCCAAGCTCCCCCCGAGAGACCTGGCCCTGGGAGCCTACCTTCACTCCTCTCAGATGAGCAGTCTCGCAATCGCTTTTTGTCCCAGGCAGGAGGCTGCACAAGCGAGCGCTCTGGCGCCCTCTCGGCCTTGGCCACGGCCGTTAAATCGTCTAAGGGTGGCCTGTGTGCCTTGTCTGCTTGGGCTTTGTGATGGGAGCGCTCTGAGGAGGGGAACAGAGAAAGAGCTATGAAATGCCACTTTTCACCTCTCTTTCTGTCGCTACAGGAGACTCAGGCGGAGTTTCCCAGCTCCAGAAAGTCAGACAGGTTGAGCTCCAACACCATCAGGGTGCTAGAGAGAGGTGCTGAGAGCAGAATCAGCTCTGGTACTGCCTGTGCCAGCCTGAGCACAGCCTCAGAGTGGCCACAGGAGAGGTCCCTACGAGCCCAGAGCAGCCTGAACTTCACAACCTGCACACACTTCCCCCTTCAGCCCCGGCCTGAGAGCTGAATGGGAAGGGTCACCTCCTCCTCTTCCTCCTCCCAGACTGCACTGCTGTGGGGTCCAAGGGTGGGCAGTGTTGCCTGCAGGTGGCAGAGGCAGGGAGGACACTTACTGGCTGCAGTGAAGAAGGAGTTGACCAGCTTGTGGCGGTCCTTGCGAGCAGGGTCAGCCAGGCTGCTGCTGCCCACGGGGGCTCTGTGCTTCAGAGACAGCTTCTTGGGAGCTTTGATCTTCTCATAGGGTTTGTTCTGCCACTGAGACTTCAACATGCTC
Source organism: Galbula dea (assembly GCA_013399015.1). Classification (NCBI taxonomy): domain Eukaryota; kingdom Metazoa; phylum Chordata; class Aves; order Piciformes; family Galbulidae; genus Galbula; species Galbula dea. The sequence continues at coordinate 734,630 of VWZX01011303.1, read as the reverse complement.
TGGAAGTGCAGGCTCGTTGGAACATCTGCAGGAGGATGCAAACCAGGGCGTTCAGATCAATTCAGTGATGCGCCAGCAAGCTGCAGAACCATCATCCTCTCCCAGCCCCTCAGGAAGAACAGCCCCTGACAAACATGCAGGCACCCAGGCTTGCCCTGTGCCTTCCTCACCATCGACCTGCAAGGTTAGGACTCTACAGTTCTAATCTGAAGCTCTCTGAGAGGAGGCCATTCCTACAGGATTCACAGCCCAAGGATAGCCTGGGAGGAGAGTGAAGCCTTTGTCAGAACAACCAGGCATCTTCAGCACTGAAGGTGTCTCATGTACTGCCACGCTCAGCTCTGCTCTCTCTGATCTGACTTCCAAGAATCTGAGATGCCTCAGCACAGCAAATCTACAGAGGTACCAGCTGGAAGAGAGAAATTCAGCTCAAATCCTCAATTTCAGGTCAGCCCAAAAGCCAGCCAAGTACTGTGTGACATTAATCTGCCTGGTGTAGCACCTCAATCACCTGAGGGAAGCTGTGGAAGTGAGCACACTTCAGAGGCTCCAGGAGCAGAAGTGCTGCTGCTCCCCAGGCAGGAGCTGGCTCATGCAGACATCTGTGAGCCACAAGCTGAGGAGCAGTTATCAGGGTAACTGATGCATTTTGAGGCTGAAGTTTCTGTGCAGATCACAGCTCACACTAATCTGGAGGACCTGTCCCTGCCCCAGCCTGCTGTCTCACAAGGAGCACAACACACTGCACTGCTGGGCACTTCAGCAGACACTGCTTCTGCTCACATTCCTGCAGCTCAGTCTCTCCTCAGTCCCACACAGCTGTGCACTCCCAACCCCAGCCAAGAGAGAGAACACTAATGAGGTTATTCAGTGTATTTCTGGTGCAGATAGGCTGAGGTAGGCTATAAAAAACACTAACTGGAGTAAGCAAACTACTCCAGCCTCAAGAGTCCTACAAATCAGGCTCCTTTCATACTCATAGCTTGAAACTTCAGACTTGATCACCAAATCCTGCTGCCTGCATCTCCTCCAAGAGCCAGCTCTCTTTTCTATGCCCAAAGGTCAAAACCCTGGTTCACAAAAGCCTTAAAGCTTGAGGGTTAAGAGGAGAGCTACTGAGACATGAATTGATCTTCTCCAGCTACACCCATAAGGTCACTAGACAGCAGCACTTGTGGTCTCCATGCCACCCATGTGCTCTCCTCCCCCAGGACACAGCATCAGGGCCATGGCCAGCAGGGGACACAGCCCCCATGCAAACTCATGCTGCCACAACCAGGAGTTCAAAGCACTGAGCTGAGCATCAGCAGTACAAACATCCCTCCCCCACATCTCTCAAGCTCACATGACATTTTCACAGGGTCTTTGAAGCAACCCTGAGCAGAGATGAACCTTCCCAGGCCCTGCACAGGGAACAAAGCTCCTCACCCAGCCCCTGCAGAGGGGATGTGGAGGCAATTAGGAGCTGCTGTGGGATTCAAACTGCATCTAGATCATCTCAGAGGGCAAGTGGCAGAGATTCAAGCCCCCTTGGTAGTCTCAGTGGCTGATATCTGAACCCCTCCCCAGTATTTCCCCCCCAGTTCCAGGGACTGGAAAGCCCCAGTAGACCCAGACAGGTAAAGAGGAGGGAAGGAGCTGGCTGTGACTAACAGGGGAACTGGCTCTCAGCATGGAGCCAGGGGAGGCACATTTCTAATACCTTGATGGCTAAAGCTCTGCTTTAGCCCATCCACTCACTGAGGAAGGGCTAGCACAGTGGGGTGGCAGCTCTTCAGCCACCACTACAATCCCCAGAGAACAGAGAGGGGCTTGATGTGGCACCATCAAGCCTGGCACACAGCTTGGTGTGGCCTCTGATGTGGTACTATCAGAGATGGGGCTCTGGGCAACCTGATCTAGTTGGGTTGGAGGTATCCCTGCTCACCGCAGGGGGGTTGGACTAGATGACCTTTCAAGGTCCCTTCCAACCCAAACCAGGCTGTGATTCTCTATGAATCCATGGTTTTTAAGCCAGTCCTTTAAGGACTTTGCCAGAGAGGCTGCAACACCACTGAGGTGAAGTGCTCTGACTTTGGGAAATGGCCTCTGCTCTCTTCAGTTCTTCCTTTCCCCTGAAAACCCAGCCCATGCCAGCAGCCCACCCATCTGTGGAAGGAGGAGACAGGTCAGAGGAAGGGGAAAAACACCAGACCAAATGCTGTCAGCAGAAAAAGAGATATCTGCTGGCTTGTCACTGTCCTGCTGTCAGCACTGGCTGCACTGGAGTCTGTGCAGCAAGTGACACTGTCACTCCTCCTCCTCCTCCTCCTTCTCAGTGGAGTGGTGCAGCCCTCCCGGGGACCAGCAGATGGCAACCGGAGCCCCAGCTCTCAGCCTCCCCACCAAGGTTATTACATCATCCGAAAATTCCCAGCGAGACATCAGATGAACCAGAAAAAAAACACCACCACCACCACCACGAGAAACCCTGACAGGAAAGGGACAAAGCTCTCCCAAAGCACAAGTGAGACAGGCTCAAAGCTGCTGTGCCTGGGTCCCCTCCCTTGCCAGAAGATAGAAATGATCTTTTTCCTCCTGCAGTGCCTGGCAATTTTGCCCTTGGCAAACAGCACCAGATCCCTGGCTGCTGGCACCAGAGCCAGGCTCAAAGTGAAAGTCAGCACATGCTCATTGCTCTGAGGGCAGGCTCCATCTAACAACCTCCTCCAGAAGGTCTTAGCTGAGCCTCTACCCACCTGCTCTCAAGGTGAGCCCCCAAAATAACCATGGGGAGCACCACCAGCCACCTGGATTAGTAACACTTGCAGGCAGGGAGATACCTTGATGCAGACTAACAGCAGCAGGCAGAGCAATTTCCCTACCTGGACACTGCCAGGCTTTGGGTTTGGAGAGAAAACCAGCAAGTTTGGCTAGAAAAGGATCCCCATGCCCAAAAACCAACCCTGGCAAAATGACACTTGGCATGAGTGAACAATCAAAGCTAAGCTGAGGGCAGGAGGGGACTGGCTGTTTCTGTGCAGCTCTTTTAAGCTCTCTACTTTTAAAAGCAAAGTTTTTCATCTCCTGCAGCCAGGATGGATCTTTTATCTTGTGAACTAGCTGCAGCTGACTCTAAGAAAATGGGAAGTGACTACAGGAGGAGATCATATGCCTGGTGTGGATGCTGCAGAAGGACACAACAGGCTTCCTAGGAGATGAGAAGTAACACTACAGAACCAGGATTAGCAGTGCTGTGAGATCAGCAATGCATTTCTCCTTCAGGAGTTCAGTCTGTTGGGTTCCTCCAGCATCTCAGCAGAGATGGTTCCTCAGGGGGTGGGGATTTTAGCTTTTAAAATTAGCAGCAATTTACTATTTCAGTCTGCTTTAAATATAGAGCTAGAGCAGGATGCCAGAGCCATTGTTCCCAGACTCTCTCCATGCATCTCCTACTGGCACGTGAAGCTCGTGCAAAGCTGGAACTGAAACCCAACACACACCCATGTTAGCCCAGTGCCTTAACCTGGCCCAACCACTTCACACCCTCAGGAGAAGCAGAGATGGACACTCTCTCTCCTCCAGCTCTCCCAGGAGCAGCCACTCACTCCTGCCAAGGAGAGGAACCACCATGACTTATGGCTCTCCTGATCAAAGGACCAGTTCCTATCATCCATGCTGCTGTGCTTTGTCATCAGAGCAAACAGACAACAGATGGACACCAATCTCATGCAAGCCAGGAGTTTCTAGTCAAAGAACAGGCTGGTATTTAATTTGGCAGCTTAGGAAGCCAAAGACTCTGGAAACTCCTTTTTTTCCCTTGGGAAAAGTCCCTACACATGAAATCTGTGAATACCCCCAGTCAGGGCTGGTTAGTTATTCCTCTTAATGATGATTAACCCTGATACTGCACCACAGAGACACCAGTGTCTGACTGGGAACATCCCTTCTCCCTGCACCCTCTGAACCATGGAAGATCATTAACAACTCCTTACAAGGTCAGCAGAGCTTCCTGTGACTTAAAGCAACCCACAAACAATTTCACACAGATGAATAAGCTCTGCAGAAGCAAATACTTCTCAAGTGGTTTATAGCAACAAAGACACCAGCCTCAGAGCACCCAGGTCCCAGGACACACTCCCAGGCACTGCTTGGTTTCTCCACCCTAAGCAAGGCTCCTGCTGCTCAGGGTCCCATGACATGTTCACAGTAGAGCACACTTCAGGTGTAATGCTTTCCCAGATCCTTTCTGCTCCTAAAAATACTTGCAAATGAAGAAGCTTGGCCATACCCAAGCAGATCTGTACTTCCTCTGGAAGCCCAGGGTGGAGGAACAGGCTCTGAAGCAGCTCCTTGTTCCCCACCTCAGGCCCCAGTTTGACAACAACCTGGCAGCTCCGTGGGTGCTGTGCTTACCATCTGGGAATGAGAGGACAGGATGGATACAGGAGTCCAGCTGGGAGAGCCTCTCCAGCAGGGGGGCATCATACTGGAGCTCCAGAGTGGCTGAGCTTCGAGTGCCACAGAGAGCACAGGAAGGGTTCACATCGCAGCTGCAGCGCGCCAGGCTATTCCGATGCACCTGGGAGGGGGCAGACAACAGAGTCAACACAGCAGGGTCCAGGGCTCTCTCCACACCTTTGACTGCTCATGATAAAACATCCTACAGGCTCTTTCTTTGGTTTAGGGTTTTGTTTTTTTCAGTATCCTGTATAAAACCTGTTCTTTTAGTCTGGCCTCATAAAAGGACACTTCCACTCTGCATACACACACACACACTACTACCACTCACCTGCAGAGTTTAACATCTACTACCACTGGACTAAAAGTGTTTGATTATATCTAGGTTGAAACCTCATTTCTAAAAGCCATGAGGCTGCACAATCCAGTTGTCAGGGAGGAAACAAAGCCTGGGTTCAGATGGGTCAGAGGAGTCACCACTGTACAGCAAGAGCTGAGACTTACGGGGGCATCTTTACAGAGTGCAAAAGGAGGTTGTTTTCAACCTTGGTTCCTAAACCAGAGCTGCAGTTCACACATTTCTAGACCATTATACAGACTTCATTTAGATGAAAGCACTGTGGGCAGCTGCAGAACTGGCTGTAAATCCCATACAGAGAAAGTAAGCAATGATTCCCCACCCAAATGGAAGCATGTCTCTAAGTGGGTCCTGCAGGAATCTCTTCTGAGTCTAGGATTAGTCACATTCCCATTAATGACTTGAGTGATGGAAGGGAGAATATCCTCAAGCTTTAGCAATCAACACTGGAACTGGGAAGGGCTACAAGCAGGAAGGAAAGAGCTGGAAATTATCTCCAATAAAATGTAATTCACTGAGGGCAAACTCAAGAAGCAGATGGTTCAGTGACCAGTGAAGAGGAGGAAGAGGTAACTGAGCAGCAGTTCTGCCCAGAGGATCTGGTGCTTGTTATGGATCAGAAAATGAGCATGAATCAGCACTGTTGTACTGTTACTGAGAATTAACACCCCACAGGGCTTTATAAACAGGATGGCTCTGCAAGATGCAGGAGGTAATCCTGCCACCACACTGCTGAACACTGCCTACGTCTGAGCTGGAGATCTGCGCCATGCAGCTCAAGGAAAGTCTGCACCAAACAAAGAGGAAAACAACAAAGAAACCTGCAAGGTCCAAAAAAGAAAACAAAAATATCCTGTGTGCAGCACCAGAAAGACTTGTGTTGTGTTCAGGGTGGAGGTGACCACAGAAAGAATCACCACATCAACATTCACACCTCAGCAAGCTGCTGAAGCCGTGAGGGGAGCTGCCCAGTTCCACCAGGGCACTGGCCACTGGCAATGACCTCAGGTGGCAGCCAAGGCAGCTTCTAGTAGAAGGTTTGGTCTGTTTGGTTTTGCTGTCTGAAAACCAAGAGTAGCTAAGCACTCAAATCATTTCCCTAAGGAGGTTCAGACAAACTGCCTGGCAGGGTATGAGGATAAAGCAGTCTGCTCTGGGCATGGGGATGCTAGGGGGGACTCCAGGAGATCCCTTCCTGGCCTGTTTCACAGGCCCAGTCCTGCTTCCAACCCTACAAACTCACTCAACCTTTAAGCCACTTCTCCTTCCTACAGGACATTTCCTAACTTAAATATCTCAAGGGATCTTGGCTTCAGACTTTGTAAGCCAGCAGGACCCTTATGGATGATCTCTGCAGAACAGTGAACTCTCCTGGCTCTTGAGTTCTGGTTGCAGCAACCCACAACCACTTTGTGCTAGGTGGGAGAGCAGGGTCCACTGGACATGGTGTTTCTGGACCCTGACCTAGCCATCACTCAGCTTTCTCCCAGTGTCCACAGCTGTGCCACCTTTGGAACTGTTCTGCTGAATCATCTGACTCTCAAATGAGCACAGGCAATGACTCCACAGAATGAACAGCCACTTCTTCAGCCACTGAGTGCCCAAAGCAGCATCTCCTGTGGGACAGATCCTAAACTTCCCAGTCACTGCAGGTCTTTCAAGCAGCCACTGCAGAGCTTTACCAGGAATACTCCAGATAAAACTGCCAATGAGTAATCAGGCAAAGCCAACTCAACTCAGTGAGAATCTCCTTTGCTCAGAAAAACTGGTGCTTTTTGAGCTTCTCCTTAAAGCTCCAGCACCCACAGAGTGAAACCCCTGAAAGCTTGGGGTGAAGTTTGCCTTGGAAGACTTTTCACTCCAAGGGAAGTGGATTTTGGCCATCTATGGCTCTGCAGTCATGAGGGCTGCATACACAAAAGGGTCCTTAGGCCCTCAGTTTCTGTCTAGCCTCCAACTGACAGTTCATGGCATTCCTAAGAGGAATTAAAACCAACGAAGCACAACCTTTCCTCATTTGGGGAATAAACTGCACCTCCCCTGAACTGAATTCTGTGTAAGGACAAAGGAAGACTATGGGGAGAGGAGTCTGAAATAAAAAAGATGAATGAAAGCAAAGCCAAGAACAGAGTCATGGCAGTGAGAGACTTCCAGAGGCCAGCAGCAAAAGTGAACATGATCACCTGGGCAGGCCTTTTGCAAGACATCCCACACACACCCATCAGCCAGTGTAGCTTTCCTCTGAGGAAACAGCTGTGTTCCTGGGGCTGTGTCAAATGCTCAGAGTGAAGGTTTCCTGATACTTGATTTTTCAGAGCCTCTTTCAGAGCTCAGGCTGGGCCAGACCTGGCCTAAACTTCACCTCAGGCTGGCTGGTTTTAGAAACAAAATTCCACATCAGAGTTCAGCATCTTCCCTCCCCAGTGACAGCTAATAAAAGCCTTCCAGCAAATTAGAAGCTTGTCCTTCATTTCTCCTTTAGTTCCCTAGCAGCCTTTAGAGCCTCCCTCTCCTCTTCTTCTTCTCCCTTAGTTCTTCCCCTCTTCACAACCACAAACACCCCCCAAACAGAGAGACCTCTTCCTGCAAAGGGCAAAAGCAGACTGAACCAACACATCAGTGCCTCAACCAGGCTCTTTGCTGTGGAGTTTTAGATGTTTCCTGTATCCAGAACCAACTCAGGAGGCCACTAACCTTTTTGGAGAGGGGCATGATGCTGCTGGGTCGAACGAGTCGTCGCTTCTTACAGCTCAGCACGGGGCGGGTGCGGGCGGCCACGCAGCTCCCGTCCGGCGCCGGGGGAACCAGGTTCAGCCTCTGCTTTTTATGGAGGAGCTCCTCAGCTTCCTGGCCATCTCCCTGAGCATGTTCTGCCAGGCCAGGCTGAAGACTGCCCCAAGGAAAGAAGAGAGTAAGAAAAGATACTGTGTTATGCATTCGACCAGCCCACGTTAGGCAGCAGTAGCAGCAAGGCTCCCGATTCCGAGCTCAGCAAAGGCTCTCAGCTGAGCTGAAAGCTCTGCAGTTTCAAGAGGCAATAGCTTTTAGGAAGCCAACTCTAATTGTGCTTTTATTTCAGTCACTTTCTGCACTCTCCTATCACTGAACCTTTGACAAAATACCTTGGGAAGTTCTGAACAAAAACCAGCATGTCAAGCTGGACACAGAGCAAGAGCAAAACCATTCCAGCCCTCAACAGCTTTAATCCTGGGATTCAGCCTCCCCTGGAATTCCAGCTCAGGTTCCCATCAGTCTAAAAGCCAGAGAGCATAAAAGCTTCTAGGAAGAACATTTAACCTCAATGTAAACTTCATTCTGATGAGTATCTGACAACTCTGCCAAGTCTCAGCAGTGACACCAGAAAGGGGCAGGGTTAACATCAACCCCTCTGGTTTACAAACAAAGGACTCTCCTGCCCACACTCACTCACCCTGCCTTACCATCACTACATCCTGCCACCTACCAAAGATCAGGACAGTTCCTCACCTACAGAACTTGTTCATGCATATTTTATAAGTGTTTCACTTCTCAAAGTGCAAAACACTAAAGCCCTGTGGTCTGAGGCTCTGCAGTTCAAAGGCTGCAGGCACACAAAGGGCTCTGGTACAGCCTGCAGTGTTCCAGCTGGAGCCAGGAGTTGGTTGATCAGTGCTTTCTGTGCACTGGTGCAGCACCCCTGCCCCACTCCTCAAGGTGCTGAGCAAGTGCAATGGTGCTGGCAGTGCTTCTCTAGCTGCTATCACAACTTTGAGCTACTATGTGCCCCAGGTTTAACCCTGAAACCATCCTGCAGCATGGGAGAATTCTTCCACTCGTTTTCCTTTACACACTTCAAGACTTCCTCAACACCAACAAAACTGGGAAGTCTTGCTCCCCAGGTCCATGGGATTTGGGTTCCTCAGTCACTCCAGTAAAGTGAGCCAGTTGGTTACAGACACTCCTGAAAAATAACTGCCAGCAGGCCACTAGGACCTTGGAATCAAACCATCTGCAAGTGAATTAAAAACACCCAAGAAGAAAGAGTTTGGAACATGTTGACTGCATGGTTGCCTGCAGGGCTCCTTCATGGAAACACAGCTCTGGCTACACCATGCTCAGCAAGCAACCTCCTCCAGAAGGTTTCCAAGCATCACCTACTCCCATCCTTCTATCAAAGAGAGACCATTTACACCATTACCAACCCAGCTCCTACCAACCAGCACTGGTTTCCAAAGGGACTTTGTCAAGATCACAAAACCCAAACTCTTCCCACAACATGCAAGCAGCTTACGTGTTAATAACTCCATTGACAGGTCTTGGTGCTCCACAGGGCTTGGTGGGATGGGATTCAGGAGTACTTGCAGCAGAAATACCCAAGTTCTCTAGGGGCTGGGATCCAGAAACACTCTGAGGAAAGATGAGAAAAATCATACTTTAGTTTTATAAAGCTTCTTGAAGAGCCACACATTTCTTACTCCCAGCTGCTGGTTGAGGGCTCTGCACTGGAGCCATGGGTTTCCACACAGGACTTCAAAACAGAGGTTCAGAAATCCCTGGGGGAACAGGAGAGTGGAGATGTCAGGAATTCTCAGGGAGCAGCTCTGGCAAGAGGATGGGTACAGGATGGAAGCACCAAAGGACTTCAGTTCCCCTCAGGCAACCAGGAAGGAGCATGAAAGACTGAGGTGTTGAAGAAGATTTGTGTTGCCTCAATAGTGTAAACAAGTTCCTGAGCACCTGTAAACCTCACAGGAGCCTCCTGCAGCTCGGTGCTGAGCTCTAAGCCACATGGCCACAAGCTCTTGTCTAAGCACTCTGGGGGAAACAGGAGGAGAGGAGAACAGCCTTGGAAAAGTGAATTTGCACTTCACCTAGGTACTTGTGCAAACAGGGGGCTAAGAGCACTTCAGGAAGGATTGGGAAGGAGTAGGCACACAAGCTGTGTGTGGGGTCTGGATCTGAACAGGGCAATTCTGTCTGATAGACACAGAGCTGGAAACCCCTTCTTGGCAGAGGAAAGCAAGTGAAAACTAAGCGACACTGAGCTCCCCAACCCCTTCTGCCTTAGGTCTGAAACACAAACCTCCTCAGCTCTGCAGTGAGCAGAAGTTACTGATTGACCTGGCAATGCTGGGCAATGGTTGCACTTGATCTGAAAGGTCTTTTCCAACCACAGTCATTTGATGATCTGATGATTCTGCTGGGTGGCTGCAGCACATCTCCCAGTGGACTCACCAGGTGCTGGGCTGTCACCACAGCTCCCTGCCTCCCCTGCTCTCCTGGCACTCTTTGCCCCAGTCTCTTCCTTCCAGCCAGGCTCCTCCTCCTCCTCCTCCCCCAGGGTTAAACTTCACCTCTTCCTTCACAGAGCACTTCCTACCCTGCTGGGGTGTCTGCTGGGTTTCCCCTGTGTGCAGCAAGGGCGGTGGTGCAGGTCAAGAGCTGGTGCAGAAGACCAAAGAAAAGCTCTGCCTTATCTACACCCCTCCTGCTCACAACATCTCTAAAGCACTGCTGTTGCATTGATAACATCTTCTTGATACCATCTCTGCTATCACTCCCCCAACTCCACCACTGAGATCAAGCCACAGCAGTGCTGGACTCATTGTTTCCAGCTAGCAGCCTCCTGACTCACCCAGGCAAGAGTAACTTCTAACAACAGACAACTGCCTCTGGCCTGCTTGAGGAACTTTGCTGCTGCATTCTTGACACCCTTGCTAATGAAGACCTTTCTCCCTGGAGGGAGGAAGGGCAGAGCCAGGATCAGATCCCCAGGCTCCTCTCAGCACAGGGACACAGGGGTGAGATGAGATGGTGCCAGGAGCCTTACGCAAGCTGCCCCCAGGTCACCCTGTCGAGGTGAAGGCAGTGCAGGAGCTCAACGTTCCCCTCTGGTTTCCAGAGACTTGGCAGGGCTCAGCCTTCACATGACACCTCTGCCAGAGGCACCCAGGGTTCAGGAGGGTGGGTACACATGACTCATAAGCTCTTTGGAAATAGGGTATTTATGCTCTCCTCCAGAAAGGGTCTTAAAGGAGGAAGCTCCTCTCTAAGAGCTGTTTCTGGCTCGGTGCTTCAGGAGAGGAACAGAGGGTGGTGACCTCTGCTGCCTGCAGGCCAGCTGGAAAGCACCAAACCAAAGCCCATCTATCAGAAATGGCCCAGGTTCACCTCATCACCCTGAAGATGATGGGTGTACCCTAACAGGGCTCTGACACCAACAGTGGGCAGGACTGCAAGAGCTGCTATCTCCAGCCTCCCAAGCAGAGGCAGAGCTCTTGCACCAGATGCAACTCCCAGTGCTGTGCCTTCCTCTGGGGCTGGCTGGGAAAGCCAGGCTGGGATCTAGAGGAGCATTCAGCACACTAGGGTCACTTCAATGCTTCACAATGAGCTCTTCCCTCTGTTCTGGGTATGCCCAGGGTCTGGAAGTCCTGCTCTTTAGGATCCTTGGGCCTCTTAGAGGTGTCAAAAATCCAGCTTTAGCACATTTGCTTGTTGCAGATGAAACCAGGAGCCTGCAGACTACAGGGGCTCTCAGCGCAGTAAAGCATCTATGTGCTGGCAGGTAGTCATGACCCAACACCAGGAATGTCCCCTGTATTCCCTAAAAAACCCAACCCAACCCAGACAGGATCTTCACCTAGATGATGTAAATCCTTAAGGCAGGGAAGAGCCCTACCAGGACACTCCATCATTATCTTTTCTCACTTGCTATTAACCACTTCACTTCCCTCCACCCCAGACCTAGCCATACAAGCAATGAACCAAGATCAACAAACTGATTTTTTTTCTTCAGGGCTTCATCTTATTCCTGTCTTCAGGCAAAAATGCTTATTCACATCCTGAGCAGACATTCCAAGGCCTTCTTCACAAAGCCCTTCCCTCCTCACTGACTACAGGATTAACTCCACACAGGGATTATCAACCACATCCCACATACCAAGCCAATGCCTGAGGACAGGTATCCTGCATTCACACTGGCCAAGGAGGAACCCATGAGCAGATGAGATCCAAGGAGGAGCTGGGGATGAGACAGGGCTGATTCCTCCCCTTACTCCACATTGCAGACCTGTCTCTTACTCAAGAGAGCTGGGGATGAGACAGGATGGATTCCTCCCCTCCCTCCATGTTGCAGACCTGTCTCTTACTCTGCCAACAGAGGGAAAGAAGAAAAAATGCCTAATTCTACTCAGCCCAAAGAATGCCAACATGATAAACACCTCTCCAGCAGAGACCCAAGAGATATCCTTCCAGAAAGTGTCCTAACACAACAGGAATGGTCCCTGGGCTAATCTCTGGCTCAGAGCAGATCAAGGCTCTGACTCAACACCCCACCCTGAGGAGCAAGCTGATTAATCACAAGCCCTCCAGCAGCAGGGTGTAGTAGAAGCTGGGTGCCCACAGGCAGCGTTTCTGGTGGTGACACCTCCAGCAGCAGGCAGTGATGTGAGCAGCCACCAGCAGCCATGCGTGGAAGGGGAACAGAAAGTCCTCTTCAGGAGGAGGCACCCTCCAAGGGTGAGCACAGCTGTGGGAGTAGCCACAAGAAGGTGCCAAGTAGGAACTTGCAGCCTGCTTTACACCCAAAATGTTGTTCTTTGCTGCTCTCAGCATCTATTATTTATGTCACTGATATCACCACCACCTGCAGGAGAGGTGGGAGCTCCCTGGTGCAAGCACTGCAGTCACAGAACTCTCCATGGGAAGAGCTCACACCCAAGCCAAAGGGATGAGGGAAAGGGGAAAGAGAGTGACAGGGAGATGGCTGTGAGCAGCAAAACCAGACAGCACTGGCCAAGCCAGCCTCTTCTCCATACACCAGAAATGTACAGAGGTTTTCTAGTCTATCCATGCAGAAATGATGCCTAAGACAACCTAACAAAGCACAGTGGGATGATTCTGTAAGTAGATGGGAAGTGTCTTTAATAGGTAGGGACAATCATAGAAACACAGATTGGCTTGGGCTGGAAGAGACCTTAAAGATCATCTAGTTCCAACCCCCTTGCCACAGGCACCCACTGGAGCAGGCTGCTCAGGGCCCCTGGGGACAGAGTTAGGGAGTCAGGTTGGACACACTTCTTCCATCTGCAGAGTCCTAGGCTGAAAACACAGCCATGGCAGAGAGCCAGCCTGCTGCACACAGACAAGAACACATTCTCCCTACCACTGTTACATCTGATCACTTCTCTCTGTTACCAGCATGCCACTTACAGCTCAGCTCCCAAACAAGAGCCCATTCATCAGTGCAGGAGCCTGCTACTCCTGAAAAGAGCAGAGCATGCTGCCACTCTGCTTGGGTACCACTCTCCCAGTGCTTTTTGGGTTAAAGCATGAAAAGGGGGGAGAAGGGAAAAGGGGGAGGGGCACACAACAGAGGGACATCACTGCTCAAACCCAGACACTGTGTAATGCTTGTGATTCAATCATGATTGGTGGCATGGCAGCTCCTGGCCTCCTGGCTCCCCAGCCTCCTGTCACTCCTCCAGGGTGGCTCTGTTTTCATCTGAAGCACCAGCTACTATTTCAGCCCTGAGCAAAATCTGTTTGCTCCTTGTACCCAAATCACCCAGCAGAAATTTTGGGCTCAGCTCATCTGCTAATTAGACTTCAATTCCAAATGCACATCTGCAAGGCAGCATCAAGTGAGGAGAAACTTTATCACAGTCACTTGGAATAAATCCTTTGTGGTCTGGTGTTAATAGAAAAATCCACAGTATTTCCTACTACCATTCAGTATCAGGAAATACAATTCAGTAGCAGGCTGACAAAGTCTTGCCAGTGATAAGAGAAAACACTCAAAGTAGCATTTTACAGTCTCTTCTAGTTCAGTTTTTTACCTCTATCAACTACATTGAACAGGACAAGAGGAAGTGGCCTCAAGCTGTGCCAAGGGAGGTTCAGGTTGAATATTAGGAAAAATGTCTTCACTGGGAGAGTGGTTAAGCATTGGCCCAGGCTGCCCAGGGCAGTGGTGGAGTCACCATCCTTGGAGGGGTTCAGAAAACATCTAGATGTGGTGCTGAGGGCCATGGTTTAGTGGCCCAGGGTTGCTGGGTCAACGGTTGGACTTGATGATCTTGGAGATCTTCTCCAAGCTAAGTGATTCTATGACTAACACTGGTCTAGAGGAAACTCAAAGTGTTCTCACTGCAGTGACCCTCCTGTTTCTCCCCATTTCTCTCTCAGGACAGAAAAGCAGGAGTGCTGCAGCTTGGAGGCAGGAGCTGGGAGTGACTCAGGGCTCACCCTTCTCTTAGTGCTCCACCACAACTTCCCCCTCCTGCATTTCCACACTGTGTGTCCCACAGGATCAGAAGCAATCCCAGCCAGGCTGAGCAGCCCAGGCAAGCCTGCAGTCTGTGGCCTACATTTCTGCATTAAATAATAAATACCTGGCACTCTGCATCCTTTCCAGTGCATCTCCCTGAAATCATTAGTTCCCTTTCCAAGGGGTAACACTCAGGCAGATATTAATAGCCACATCTTTAGAAGCCTTTGCTAATTGTGCTGCTCTCAGTCTGAGGTGCTTTTTTTTCTGTGTGTGCTAGAGGGAAAGGATTAGGTAGGATTTTTAAGCTTCACAAAATGCTAATGTATATTACAAAGGTACCCTGAGGAAGTCTGGTCCAAAAGGTGTTTAAATCTTATCATTTATTAACCCCAAACCCATCTGGGAGGGGGTGAGCTCCCCAGAGCAAGAGATCAGCAGCTTCCACAGAGAGGTGCTTCTGGAGGAGGCCAGTCCCATGCCAGACACAGGGTTCAAGCATCTCTCTCCAATGTGGTTTCAAGGATGAACCTTCCCTACCCCAAATTCACCCCCATGAAGTGTCTGGCCCCAGCCCCTCCTGGTGCTGGCACTTACCAGCCTCTCAGCCCCAGGCTCCAGCTTCACTGCAGCACGGGAGGCATCATCCACTGCAGGCTCAGGGGGTGATGCTTCCCCAAGAACTATCAGCCCCTGGAAGAGAGGGAACAGGAATTAACTGCAGGTCCTTCACTCTCAGCAGGGGAACTGGGCATCCCTCAAGTCCCCCACTGCAGAGCAAGGCTCAGGCTCCCACCCAGCAGACAGGATGCCAAACCCAACCCCTTGCTGCCTGGCTTTTCCCAACATCTAAACTGAACTCCAGAGGGGGAAGGAACAGTGGCTGAAGCCAGATCACATGCCTTCCAGCCCATTAATAGTAGACACTTAGCTCCCTCTTGGGCAAAAAGGGCTGAAGCACTGCTGCTCTCTTGCTTCCCAGCCCTTCCCCTCCCCTCCCCTCCTCCCCGGGGCCAGGAGCTCCAGCGAGCTGCATGCCAGCAAACCCCAGCAGCACATTCTGCTGGAGCCCAGAGCAGGAAACTGCTTTCATACTACAGAGTGGAACTTGCCACCACAGCCAAGCAAACAATTTTGAGCATGTGCCAAAGCTCTACAGTCAAAACTTGTTACTCTGAGCACATTTTTTTATTTCTGGGGGTTTCTTTTTCTTGGTTTTATTTTTTCTCCTCCAAAGAAGTGATACTCACAAAATGCAGTGAGGGAAGACAAACACTGGTAAACAAGCCATGGCTAGAAACCTAGAGACAAAGCTCTGCTTTATCAGCCTTAACATATGTTGTCCTGCTTATGCTTTACTCCAAGTGAAGCTTGCTCTAAAGACAGGGCTGTCTTCTCTCTGAACAACACTAAATAAAATAAAATCACTGTTAACTATGCATCTTCTGAGCTGGATTATAACAAAGCAAGCTAAAATGTGCAAGGGATTCATTAGAGGGAGTTGGTGGAACCTACAGGCCATGAACATATAGAGTCCAGGACAGAGACAAGCCAGAACAAGTTTGCATTGGATCAAACAAGGAACTAGGGAAAGGGCTGCTCAGAGCAGAGCAGTCATCTGAAAACAATTCTGGAGGTTGCACAGTGTGTCACAAGGAAGTGAGGCTGGAAGGGAACCTGCACATGGTATCTGCAGAGAGGAGAGCTAGAAGACTTCCCTCAAAAAGTCCACAGTCGAATCTTCCATGACCACATGGCCCATGGAAGTCACTCCTAAGGCTGATGCTGTGCCTTGACACAGTCTTCTACACAACAGGCCAGTGGTTTTCAGAAAGCCAGAGCTAGCCCACAGTTTGAGGATACTTCATTTAAAAGCAGTTCATCAACCAAATACAACTGCATGTGGCCCCTGGCCAGCAATGAGGAAGTAGCCAGCTCCTAGGAGAATCACAGTGATGATCTTCTAGAGTTTTCTGACATCCCAGAAGGGTGTTGAAGTGGAGGAGAGAGGCTGGAAGCCTGAACTCAATTAAATCCTGCTGTGCTTTTCCTCTGCTCTTCAGAGATCCCTCTCTGAAAGCAACCCATCATGTTCTGCCACTGCTTCTAGAAACATCCCGAGGTTATCTCCAGGGGGCAGGTGCAGGAGGCAGGGTACATGGAAAAAGGAGAAACTGGGACTGCAAGCAAAACTGGAACCAAGGAAATTCCTTCCCCCTGAGGCTCCAGAAGGCACTTGGGCTTCTCATTCACTGAGTGAGAGAACAGGACAGGGAAACATGGGCACCAGGCACAGCCCCAGTGCAAGGGAAGAGGATGAAGTGAGCTGCCCCACGCCTCAGGAAGGAGCAGTAATTAACTCTGCACACTCTGACTGTTTGTTCACAACTATCTCCTTTTGCTGGTGACCCTGAAGAAGAGGCAGCACAATGCAGCCTCCTCTGTGACAGTCACAGAGAGGCTGCACTGCCCAAGCCCACCGTGCACACCTGCAGTCCTCCCCCCAGCCCATGAGACAGCCCTGATGGACCTGCAGCTTGGGCAGCATCTTCCTCTGGAGGGCTGGTGCTCTCTGCCCTGCTTCTAAGACTTCTAAATCTCCATTATTTATACACTTCTGAATAATAGAGAGGAATTAGAAGGGCAACATCAAATTTCCAAGTCCCTTTCAGGAAAGGGAAAGGAGCAGCACACCTCAATTATTCTGAGGTCACACAACACTTGCTTTATCAGCAGTCTCCAAAAGCAAGGCTCCCTCCAATATTTATGGGCAAGTTTGCTGCTTCTTTATTCCTTTTTTTTATTGCTAATTATGGCATTAATGAGAAGCCAGTCATCTAGATCTCAGATCCAGACAGACACAGATCCCAGATATCTCACAGTCCTGTAAGACAGCAGCTTCTGGTGGGTGAGGAAGAGGACTGCCACACATGGAGACACATCAGAAAGAGACTGAGTGTCCTGAACAGCCTCACAGAGGAACAGCAGCACCTCTTCCCGTGCCCTAAGCCCAACAAACCACTGCAGACACAGGAAACTCATGCAAGAGCTGCAAATTCTTCTAGCAAGAGGCTCCTCCCAACTCCTGTCCCACCCTTCCCTCTCCTGAGGGCAGCTCTCCCCAGGGGACAGGCTGCACACAGAGCAGACCAACAGCAGGAACCCATCTCAGATGGGTTGGGAACAAGTTGACCCTGGGTCTGGAGGGATGGGCTGCAAAAACCACCTCGTCTTGAAGGAGCTGAGTGAAATTGGTAAGAGACACAGGAAAAGAGAAGGAAAATGCCCTTTGATCCCTCTGGAGCCTCTGCCTCCCCACACGTGGAGGGAGGTGGAGACCAGCAGTGTGCCACAGCCTGGCTCAAAGAGGGCCAAAAAAGCACTCTGAGGAGAAGAAACACAATCACCTCATGACCTGCATGGACACCCAGTCCTTTAACTTCCCTGTCTATGCTCAACACAAAGTCAAGCTCTTTGTAAGGGCCAGAAAACACAGTGTATTTATATTATATGGATACAAGCTGAAGGAGGGGAAACACAAACCAGAGATCAGAAGCAGGTTCTGTACCCAGAGGGTGCTGAGACACTGGCACAGGTTGCCCAGAGAGGCTGTGGCTGCCCCATCCCTGGCAGAGTTCAAGGCCAGGCTGGATGTGGCCCTGGGCAACCTGCTCTAGTGGGTGGCACCCTGCCCATGGCAGGGGGTTGGAGCTAGATGATCTTTAAGGTCCTTTCCAGCCTGGGCCACTCTAGATTCACAACTACCTGTGAAGACACTCTCACTGATGTGTTGTTTCCCTCCACACCTCAGCAGGTTCCAACTGAGCTGATCCAAATGTACTGAGAGCACAGCAACTGCTGAGCCCCCAGGCAGCAGGGAGCCTCCAAACCAGCAGGTTATTTCTGACTGCCTGGCCCCTCTCTTGCTTTGCTCTCAGAAAGCAAAGCATCCTCCTTGAAGGGTACACTGGGATGGAAAACTTAACATACAAAGGGAATTAACCCAAAAGAAAGAGAATAAAACAGAACAGCAGCTCTTGAGGTCCTGCAGCAGCTGCATTTTAACCTCCTTCCTGCCAGATAAGCTAGAGTTATGCTGATAGGAAAACAAGGTGTCTCCAAATTCTTTTAACTGTTGTCCTTCTACAATTTGAAGCCAAATGCACTCCAGCAAGACTCCTGTATTACTGAAACACTGCTTGCTCCTCTAATCTCCTTGACTTGTCCCAAACTGCTTTTGTGAACCTTACTCTGAGTTTCTCACTGATGAAAACATTGTACAAGGCATCCCTGAGCTCAGTGACACCAAGACAACAACAGCTGGGTGCAAGTGGTGATCTCCAGGAAGTCCCATCACCCAGAAGGGGGATTTGCTACTCCTTGCTCAGGCAGAACAACCACTACCCAATAAATCCTTCACCACCTGAACTCTTCTGCCTCTGTGGCAGGCTTCGTCTCAAGAGTCTTGTTATCAGGTTATTGCAGCTGAGGAGGTTTTGTTTGAACAACTCAGAGAAAGATGACATCCTGTTTTCTGACACCTCAGGATGTACTTTTCAACTCTGACACAGTATTGTCATCTCCTCCCAGACCCAGAGACTGCCAACCTTAGAGGAAAACATGTGGGATGCTTGTAGCCATGATCAGGCCATTCCATGAGGCTGTCAAGCTGTCATCTGGTGAAAGCACTGAATCTTCAGCCTCCTGAGAGGAGTTTTCCCCTCTCTTAACTTTTAGCATCTTAATATTTAGCTACTTTCTATTTTATCCTTAGAAACCACCTTGCAGGATCAGCTTTCTTAAGACAGAAGGCAGACTATTCTCAAACTGGTTCATTGATTTGACATCCAGTTGCTTCCCAGAAGCCTTCTGCTCTCCTCTCAGTGATGTATTCCCTTGGCCAAGCCCTGCTCTTCCACCTCCTCATTTACAGCCCTCACTCACACCATCAGCCTGCTCTGCTGCATAGCTGCAGAGAGTCCAGCCCCTCTCCCCTGCCTGCACTCCCTACCCACCTGACAGCCTCTCCCCCACCACACAGAGCTCCACACAGCTTGGGAAAAGCTTTTGGTGGACTCTGGAGTTCCTGAGGATCTGGAGCCTTCTTGCCACAGCCTCCAGGCAATCCTCCCTCCAGGGCCTGACACTGAGATGTGCCTGCCTGAAAAAGCCTTGGTAACAATTCCTTCCTCTCCTCTTCTCCCCTCACCTGAGAGCAAGTCTGAAAGGAAAAATCACTCCTTCCCCAGAGCAAGGTCAGCACCTACAAACACTATTTTTGATTCTAGACTCAATTTTAAGGCTGTGCTATGTGATAGCATCTGAAGCTAACTTCCTCCACATTCCCCTCCCCAGCAAGTCTCTTGTGAAGCTAAGCTGCTCCTTCTCCTCAGATTCAGCTGCTCCCAGAAGAACAGGAAGGTTTATAAAGAAAACCAAGTCAAAAAACAAGAGAAAGGCTTGAGAGCAGCAAAGCACATGCAAAAGCAACAGTTTTGGACCCTAAAGTAAGACACTGCTCTGCTGATGTTCCTGTATTGACCCAGGGGAGAAAGCCCTGACCCCCAGCCCATGCCAAACAGCATTCCCCTTAGTCCCCACCATGCAATATGCTTTGAGAGAGGCAGGGGGACAAAAGCATCAGACTTTGCACCCTCACTCCCCACTGCATCTGGAGAGAGAGAGAGAGAGAAGCCATTAGGAGGCAGGCAAACCAAAACAATCCCCTGCAGGCAAACTGCTGGTGCTCACCTTGTTGGCTCTAATCTGCTTGTAAATGTCTGTCTGCTGCCGGATTCGGTATTCCAGGTCCGAGACGTGGGCTTGGAGCCAGTTCCAGCGGCTGACGATGGCTGCACGGTCTGCTGCCCATCTCCACTCTGCCCTTCTCCTCCTGGGAAAACAGAGAGGGGAAGGTGGGGGGAAGGGGAAATGATTATTTTGGGTGTGATTTGAATTATTCACTCCACAGAAAAACCTAGCAGAACTGACACAGAGCTCAAAAGCTCCACCCTGAATGGCAGGACTGATAGCATCTAGGCAGTGCTGATCATTGCCAAACCAGCTCCAGGCATGCTAGGAAAGCCATGCCTCTGCTGGGAGATCTGAGAGCAGCTCCTGGTAGCCACCGACTCAAGTCCTGCCCAGGCAAGCGTTCAGATTTTGTTCCACACTTAGCTGAACCAGCAGCTCCACTCCCACCTGGCCACATCTGCCAGCCTCCTTTTCCCAAGTCTTGGAGCAAAATCAACTTCATCTGCCCTCCCTTCCCTCATGGAGCCTCTTTAACTGGCCTCAGTCACAGCAGTGCACACCACGGGGCCACCACTAACATCCATGGGGTTGAGGAGTAACTGCTTGGGGAGGAGCAAGAGAGCTGACAGTGCCTTGCACAAGCTGCCCCCCTGCAAGGAGGTGTTGCAAAGGAAAGCAGGCAACAGTAAACTTGATTTCAGCATTTGATGCCTCAGCAAAGACCCCAGGGAAAGACAAAGGATCAGAAAAAATACCAAGTGAACAACTCCTCCTGCTCTCTGGGGCTGAGGCACAGTGTGAGCAAAGAGGAGCATGTGTGGGTGCTCAGGGGGAACCCACACACTCTGCAGCTCCTGACTGATTTCTTACCTCCTTTATCTCTGCTGTGAACACCCAGTACTGTTCTGCAGGAGCAGAAAGATGCTTTCACTAGTGCATGGACTGTACAGGCAGCTGGCACAAACATACCCTCACTCCCTCCTGCTGCACTCCAGGGCAGGAGGGACACAACAACAGTAAGGTCCCTGCAAATCCACAGCTCCCCTCTCCCATGTGAAAAGCCATCATATCATGAAAACACAACCTAAGCACCCTGCCTTCAGTGAATAAATAGTAAGGCTTTGTAGAAAGGAAGAAAACCACAACGTGGTGTAGAAACAAAGCACCAGCACAGGCACAAATCCAGTGCCACTTGCACAAAGCCTCTGCCACATCTGGATGCTTGGCAATTAAGGAATTAATCACAAAATAATTCCCTATAGCCAGCTTCCCCCTCTCCCCTTCTGTACACTTCTGAACCCAGGGACACTGTTAGGGCTCCAGATTTTTCCTCCAATATCTAACCAAGAAGTCTTCTGCTGAGATTAACCCATTTCAGAGCTCACACCAGCCATTATTGGCAGTTGGTCTCTTCTCCCAGGTAACAAGTGATAGGTCAAGAGGAAATGGCCTCAAGTTGCACCAGAGGAGGTTCAGGTTGAGCATTAGGAAAAATGTCTTCACTGTAAGAGTGGTTAAGCATTGGCCCAGGCTGCCCAGGGCAGTGGTGGAGTCACCATCCCTGGAGGGGTTCAGAAACCATGGAGACATGGCACTTTGCAAGGTGGTTCAGTGGCATGGGGGTGTTGGGTTGACAGTTAGACTTGATTTTAAGAGGTCTTTTCCAACCTTAATGATGCTAGGATCCTCTCACAGCAAAGGCAGCATGTGGTCAATGAGGTTTCCTACTGAAGCACCTCCAGCTGCAGAGATAAGCAACAGCAACAAGCAAGTTCTTTGAAAGCTCGACACTCCCTAAGCATCTGCCCTTATTTAGGCCTAATGCTACCAAGTGTGCTTGCCTAAAATAACCCCACAGCACCAGGGTTAAGACAAGTTTCAAATCAACTAAGAGAAATGTCCTGAAAAGGAGGAGTTGGTTCCTTCCAACTGCAAGGGAAAGCCACAAACTGAGACCCAGGGAGGGTCTCCAGCCCCCTGCAGGAGCTCCTAGCTGCGTGGGCAACATTGCTTCGGTGCCAGCTTGGATCAGGCCAAACTTCCACCAAAATGGGCAACTGTAGCTGCTGCCTCCAGGCCTCTCCAAGCCCATTTTCAAAGCCCTTTTAGGAGCTGAAGTCCTTTCCAGAAGGAAATACTGCAGAGCAAAGTGCCTGCTCTATTCTGATCGGTGCTGACCTGACTGGTTACTGTAGCTGGGTGTCCCAGCACCACCAGCCACACTGAGGGCACAGCTGAGCCCAAGAGAGAAGGTGGCTGAGGCAGATGAGCACCAGGGGCTGGGGAAGGTCTGACAGATCCCACCAGTGAGGCACAGTAACCAGAGGGTTAATCTGGTTTCCAGTGAGCTGAGCAGTTGCCAGCACCACCTCAGCAGCACCTGATCAGGCAGCTCTAATCCACATCTGCCACCCAGTCGTGCTTCCCTCTGTTGCAAGCAGGATAACGCCCTGCAGGCTTTCCAGCCCCCTCCTTCCCATAGGGATGTCCAATCTGAGCCTAAATGGCCCAAAATGCCAAGAGAAGAGGTGGTTAGGACACAGATGTCCCTCGCCTCACAGAGAGGTTGCTCTGAGCATGGCTGAAGCAGCAGCTCTGCCCCAACTCAATCAACCCCAACACTGACACAGCCTTTTCACCTCAGCCAGCCAAGTTCCAGTAAAACTCTACCACACTCTCACTTCAGAAGCTAGTAACAATTTTACTGGAGAAGAGTTAATCTCTTTTATAGTCCCACCCCAGGAAAAAAGACCTCTGCAATGGCTGTGTCTGCTTTTACAGCATCTTCAGCATCTGGGGATACAACAGATTATCCAGGACTCCTCCAAAGTTTAGGACTCGAAGCCAGATCGCAGCAGGCTTCAGTTTGCTCTCTGGGAATCCATGTAGCATTGGGAATTGGTTTTAGAAATACCAAAGGCTGCTGAGAGCACCTCCAAACTGCTTCTGTAATTCTATAAAGCCTACTGGAACAACACTGCTCTGCTCCAGCCTCACTCTTTTACTCAGATTACCCAAAAACTGTATCTAAAACCCCATATATATGATTCTTTTTATACAAACCTAGTATAAAAAACACCTCCCACCCATTTAGATTCTTAAGTGACATGGCAGCATAAGCAGCAGCAGCAGCCCATACTCTTCACCTTAAAACCAGGACATATCCTACCCTAAAATAAAAAACAAACCCCAGTGGATTCAAACCAAATATAAAGCAAGAAAGTGAAACACAGTAAGGAATACTCCATCCTCTGACACCCTGTGACATAGCTGGAGGAGGGGAGGATCCATAATGATAGCTCAGCCACACTTTCCAAAACAGTAGTGAGCAGAGTGTGGGTCTCTATATTTAGAATTCAGCCTTTTTCAGAGCCTGTTCAACTACACCCAGGGCTGCTCTGGGCTCTCTGCAACATCCATGTGTTTTCCTCATGTAGATCCCTTTGGATACCAGGCACTGGAGCTTCTTTTGCTTTAATATTCCTGTTTTGCAAGAATGATTATCTTCTCCACCAGCACAAAATACAGCACCTGAAGTCAACCTCCACCAGAGCACCCTGCTCAGGAGGGCAGGGAAGCCACTTCCTTTCCTGCTAAACACCAGGGACTTTAAGATGACAATTACTAAAAGAGTTTATTGCACTTGCCCCAAAGGGCTTTTGGATTAAAGCAGGCCAAGATGACTGAAGGGATAGGATAGCCAGATGGCTGCAGAGATCGCTGTCTGTGGAGTGCTCTTGTGCTTCCAGCGGCAAAGTCAGAGCAGGGAGGCACATGGGCAGCAGCAAAGCAGTTAAACCCTCCCTCCTCCAAGGGAACCCATTCATCCTGCTGCAGCTGCACGGGTGTGCTCCCTGGGAGGGCACAAAACAGGCTCTGGAGGCTGGCAGGGGACAGCCCTTCCAGCAGGGACAGCTGATGGAACAGCACAGAAAATGCAATTTTTAAATTATCATTATTTTGTAGGAGTCTGATCCTTTCCCAAATCCACTTCCCAGGAAGGCACATTCCCCCTCTGCAGGCACAGGGAATCAGAGCCACCCCTCAGGCGTGTGTGTCCATTCCCCAGGCAGGCTCATTGCCCTGTGCAGGCACAGGGAGCGAGAGCCACCCCTCAGCCCTGCCTGTCCATTCCCCAGACAGGCTCATTGCCCTGTGCAGGCACAGGGAATCAGAGCCACCCCTCAGGCGTGTGTGTCCATTCCCCAGGCAGGCTCATTGCCCTGTGCAGGCACAGGGAGCGAGAGCCACCCCTCAGCCCTGCCTGTCCATTCCCCAGACGGGCTCACTGCCCTCTGAAAGCACAGGGAATCAGAGCCACCCCTGAGCCGTGTGTGTCCATTCCCCAGGTAGGCTTATTGCCCTCTGCAGGCACAGGGAGCGAGAGCCACCCCTCAGCCCTGCCTGTCCATTCCCAGACAGGCTCATTGCCCTCTGAAAGCACAGGGAATCAGAGCCACCCCTGAGCCGTGTGTGTCCATTCCCCAGGCAGGCTCATTGCCCTCTGCAGGCACAGGGAGCGAGAGCCACCCCTCTGCCCTGCCTGTCCGGCTGCCTCTGCGCTCAGCCTGACGCTGCCCAGCTCAGCAGATGGTGCTGGCTGCCCGCGGGGCATGCGCGCAGGATCCGCAGCTTTCCGGCCGTCCCCACGCCTGGAGAGAGCCTGCACATGCGTGGAGGGAGGCTGGGCTGGAGGAGAAGGAGGAGGGAGCTGAGCCAAGCTCGGCCTGCAGCGTTATAAATACGACGGGAGGCTGCAGGGGAAAGGGAAGAACGGGATCCTTCCCTCATCTGGAGCAGAAGAGCTCAAATCCTGCCCTGGGTGGCTTGGAGCCTCAGAACGGTGCCGACAGCTCCTGCCCTGGGTGCCAGGCTCCCGGGTGTGCCTGCCTCTCCACAGCAGAGCCTTCAGGAGACTCCAGGAAGAGACTTTCTCAACCTGACAAATCTCAGAGGTAAGCCTGGTCTTCCTAAGAACACTGGTTACTTTAACAGGACCGCAGAGGGCAGGGAGGAAAGAATAAATGATGTTACAGCAGGTCAAGTCCTTGGGATGGACTCCAGACCTTCTCAAAGCACAAACCAGGCATCTGTGGGTTAACACAGAATGGTTTGGGTAGAGAGGGACCTTTAGAGGTCATCTAGTCCAACCCCCTGCAGTCATCAGAGGCACCTCTAACTAGATCAGGTTGCTCAGAGCCCCAAACAACCTGACCTGGAATGGTTCCAGGCATGGGGCATCCACCACCTCTCTGGACACCTTGGGCAGTGCTTCACTACTCCCAGTGTGTCAAATTTCCCCCTTACATCCAGCCTAATTCTCCCCTCCTTTAGTTTCAAACCATCACCCCTTCTCCTGCCCCGACAGGTCCTGCTCGAAACTCTGTCCTCATCTTTCTGCTAGGCCCTTTAAATACTGCAAGGCTGCACTAAGCTCTCCCTGGAGCCTTCTCTTCTCCAGGCTGCACAAACACAACTGCTAACATCAGTTATCCTAAAGGACAAAGTCAGCTCCGGAAAGCAAACTCCCCAACCAGGTGCTCCAGGCAGCAGCATCCCTGTTCCAGAGGGGGAAGAGCCAGGGGACAGCAAGGTGACTCGGTGCTGCCAGCCCACCAAGCTACCAAGGGGACAGAGCTGCCTGCCCCATGCACCAGAGCCTGGCTCAGGCTCCTTCACTAAGGGATGTGTGCTCCCACTTCAGCATTTTACTTCATATCTGTAATAAGCAATATAAATAGAGCCCTGCCAGTGAACACTGCAGCACCTTGGGCCATGCACCTCCAGCAGTGTGACCCATGCTAGACCTGGTTCAATCACAGAAGGTCCTGAGTTGGAAGGACCCTCAAGGATCATGGAGTTTGGCTCCTGTCTATGCAGAGGACAACCCCAAAAGTCACCCCACGTGTCTAAGGGCATTGTCCAGGTGCTTCTGAAGTTCTCTCAGGCATGGTGCTGTGACTGCATCCCTGGGGAGCCTGTTCCAATGCTCCACCACTCTCTGGGTAAAGAACCTTCTCCTAGTATCTAACCTGAACCTCCCTGGCACAGCTTCAGGCCATTCCCTCAGGTCCTGTCACTGGTCACCAGACAGAAAAGATCAGCTCCTGCCCCTCTGCTTCTTCCCCTTGTGAGGAAGCCGTAGACCACAATGAGGTCTCTCTCCTCAGTCTCCTCCAGGCTGAACAAACCAAGTGACCTCAGCCATTCCTCATACATCTTTCCCCCTAGGCCCTTCACCATCTTCATGGCCTCCTCTGAACACTCTCCAACAACTCAGCATTCTTACATTCTGGTGCCCAAGAACACTGGTGCTGTAAAAGCAGACAAGGCCTCCCTCCACAACCTCCACCCATCACCCATGTTTAAATCAAGCCTGTATAGAAAAACCAAGTCCAAGCTGTCCACAAAGCACTCCTGGGTGAAGATGCAGAGAGATCTTTCCACTTCCAAGGGATGGCACACCCAAGCCCTCCTCCCAGGAGCAGGTTTTCCATATTGGCTTAAAGGAAATACCAGCCCTTGGGGGCTCCCTGCTGTTGACTGGGTTTGTACCAGCAGGTCTCCCGAGACACATGTTCAGTTTTGCTTCTTCTGGACCTCAGGAGAAGCTGTGTGGCCTCCCTCCACCACTCTGGTGAGAAGCCCTTGCTGGCTGTCAGTCCATCATGCTTCCTGCTGTGTCCACACAGCTGGATGCCAACAAGGCAGACAGGGACAGCACCAACAAACTGAGGGAACTGGCAATTAGCAGAATTGGTTTTCATCAGGAAACTACCCTAGTAAAGGCCTAGCTGCTAAGTGAGCAGAGCAGATCCACCAGCAGCTGGTAATGACACAGAGTGGAACAGAAAAATGAAGTTAAAAGATGTCAGACTGGAAAGTTAGAGGCTGGAGAGGAACCACATCATCAGAACCACTTTGAGGAGTCAGCAGTAATAAGTGAGAAGCAGCTGCTGGGGTCTGCAGTGAGATTGTTTCTGCCACCCAGAGCACTTCAGCAAACCCAAATTGTCTCAGTGTCAAATGAGGAAGAAGATGTCATGCTGGAAGAAAGAAGAGTTGACCCCAGGAAAAGAGAGAGAAACAGGACACACAAACACTGATACTGCTCACAGCCTGTGTGGAGATACAGCACCAGCAGATCCACTGTGAACCACAAAATGCTCTTGGCAATGGAGCAGGAACCCAGCGTGAGGTGCAGGGAGCTGCTGGCTCTGCTGTCCCCCAGGCAGCATGCTGGGCAAGGGCAGGGAGCTGGCACACCCTGGGGCACCCAGTGAAGCCCAAAGTCCTTGGCTGTGATGCCAGCAGCCTCTCCCTTGC
Organism: Galbula dea; assembly: GCA_013399015.1. Classification (NCBI taxonomy): domain Eukaryota; kingdom Metazoa; phylum Chordata; class Aves; order Piciformes; family Galbulidae; genus Galbula; species Galbula dea. The sequence continues at coordinate 707,502 of VWZX01011303.1, read as the reverse complement.
AGCACAGATACAGATTAATGCTGCAACACGAAGCAATAAGCTGCAGCTTTCCAGGCACTTTCCATATGGTTCCCCTCCTCCACTGTTTACTGGCACAGACCCAGGGGCTTCTCTGTCCCCTGAAATGCAGTCACCTACCAACACAGAGGCCACTCTCTGTTTACCCTCCTGCTTCCTACACAGCTTGTGATGGAAGAAATCACCCAAGGTCTGCTTTAAAGCCCACACTTCAAGCCCTTCTCCCAAAAGACAGTCAATGCAGCCTCTCTCACCTGCCAGAGGCAAGCTGGTTTCACATGGGAGGCTCCATGGCACAAGGACAGACCTCAGGAGCACAGTACAGGACATCTCTTCAGTAAGTCAGTCTGCCCACCAAGAACCTTCAGTACTGGGAATGAGATGCTTGCCAGGTGACCCACAGCTAGGGCTCCACTATCACAACCCAGAATGTGCCATGCTGTGAGGAGGATTTAGTCTCTTAACACCTGGCCAAGACACAGCTAGGTCAACATCTGAGGGAAAAGGGAGTGGAGACTGTAAAACAATGTCCCATGGAGCTTCCCCTGCCAGACTGTCTGCACAGAGCTGGTTCTTCATGGAGGTTTCCATCCTGATCCACTCCTGTGCTCTATGGCCAAACTCTCCTTCCCTTGGGTTGCCCAATCCCACCCCTTCTGTTGACTTATCAGAGCTGAACCCCAGCACACCACCCAAGGAATGGCCCACACTGAAAACCTGGGATTGCTCCAGAGCCACTGCCCACCTTCATCCCTTGTGGGTCTGCCAGGCTTCCAATTTGTTGGGAAGGTTGTGAAAAAGGCAGGCTAGGTACCACTGGTTTGCCATGAACTGCTTCTAACATCCCAATTGGTTGGCTCTGGATTGATAACCACCTGCTTTTGGCCTCCAGTGGCCCTTCAAACACTTGTGCTCTCCCTGAAGAGCCAAGAAGTACACACTTGAGATCTCACAGCAGTTACCCACATCTCTGAGACTCTACCAGCCAATCTGCCAACTGCAGGAAGCCACAGCCCCATTCCAAGTTTTCATTTCACTCCAGAATCTCTGCACAAGCTGCCTTCTTCCCAGTTCTGTGCTCAACTCCACATCCTACCACTGCCAAGATGCTCAGAGGTGCACTCCAGGCCTTCCTGACAGCTGCCCAAGCACCAGCACTCCATGCAATTCACTGTTCCTAACCAGAGGAAGGACTTTGCTGTCAGCTACAGCAAGCAAAACCAGGGGACATCAGAACTAAGTTCCCTTTTCCACCTGGGATCTTCAGCAGGGACAAAACCTGCCAACAGACCATAAAAGTAGCTTCAAATGTGACAGTTTATGAGGTTCAGCTGCCAGCTCTATTAAAGGGCAGTTCAGCCACGTCCATTCTGCATGTTCTCCCTCCATTACCTACCACAAAGCACCAGCCCAAGGGCAAAGCTGAGCAGTGTGAATGCAGTGCAATGGTTTGTGTCCATACTGGTGCAATGGCTGCCCCTGAACAACAGTGAGAGGCCAAGAGGCATCACAGGGTTAAATCAACTCCTGTTGAGTCACTGGAAACTGAACATCATCAGCATTAAAATAAGGTTTGAAGTTTCCCATCCCCTGTCTCTGCTTATCTTTTGAGGAGCTCAAATGCCAGCACTGACAGTAAAGAATGGTGGAGTCACCATCCCTGAAGGTGTTAAACAACATCTGGATGTGGCACTTGCAGACATGGGTTAGTGGCATGGGGTGCTGCTGGGCTGACTGTTGGACTTGATGATCTTAGAGGTCTTTTCCAACCTTAATGATTCTATGAAATACTGGGACACTGGCTGCTGGAGCCCATGCTAGGGAGAAGCATTAGAGATCCTGACACACTCTGGAAAGGCAGGAGATGGCCAAGGCAAGAGCCATCTGCTCTGCTCACACATGCAACTCTGGCAACACAAATCTGAGCCTCATCCCCCAAGCACCACACAAATGCAACTTTTTCAATGGCTCTCATGAACTTTAATTGTGCCTCACTAAGGAAAAAAAAAAAAGAGCTTCACACCCAATTCAGCTGTCATTTCCCAGTTTGCTCCTGTTCCCATTCTTCAAGCCCATTCTGGAGACCACCAAGCTTTTGTACTTCTTTCTCCCCCCAGATGAGTGCAGAACCTGATCTATGGGTGGAGCAAGAGTTAAAAGCCTGCCAAATCCACTTGCATGACAACTCCAGAGGAGGAAGAGAAAACCCACAGGCCCTCAAGAACAATCTCATTAGCTGATCATAACATTTCTGCCTGTGAAGAAGCCAAAGTGAACAATTTGTTCAGCAGAAACACCCACCCCCACCCCGTGGACAGAAACAGCAGCTTCTGAAGGGCTCTTCTATTCCCAGCGTGTGCTCAGCACTCAGCTAAAACTAGTTCAAACCTCAGCTCCCTTCATTCATTCTCGTATTCAGAACAACCAAAGACCTCTAGAGGCTGGGAGTAAAGAGTTATTTCCACTGCTCCTCGCTGAGAAACCCCCCCACTGCTCGGGGGAAATTTGTGAGCACAAATCCTCCGGCATTTTCCTGCTGAGTAGGGCTCAGCAAGGATGCCAGGCTGCTGCCCAAGAGAGAGAGAGAGACCGAGAGCAGCACTGGCCAGGGGCCAGCAACCCAGGGGCCAGCAGGAATTTGCATTCCAATAGAGCAGATCACAACTGCCCTCCTTTTGGAGGAGGAGGAACCATCAAAACCACTCCACTGGCCACAGCATGCAATGCTTTTGTCTGAGGAGCAACCATCGCTCGGCTCAGGATATGAAAGGTTTGTTTTGGCATCTCCACTTCGTTTCTATTAAAACAAAAAGAGAAGAAAAAGAAAAAGGGGGGAGGGATTGGGTCCAGGCCCATTAAAATATGCCTGAACTCCTGCACAGAAACGCGGGCTGAGATTGCATGAGATTGCACAGCCTGTGGCAACAGAATCCAAGTGTCTAATGCTGCAGGGGCAGAACCAGTGTCTAGCCCATGAGCAGCCCAGCAGGTCCCAGCAGGCCCCCACCCGAGGAGATGCTGCATTCTGAAGCTCAGCTCTTGCCTCCTGCCCTCTTGCTGCTGCAGTCAAAACCTCTGCCCCAGGCTATGGCCTCATGGCAGTTTCTCTCCCTAGAACATCCCCAAACCCCTTCCTAGCACAGGGTAAGTGCAGCCCAAGGATGGGACCTCAGCTTTCTGTCCAGTTCATGACCAAGGCATCAATTTGGCAGCACCTTGGTCAGACAAAAGAAAACCAGCAGAAGGCTCTGCTCAGCCTCAGAACTGGACTTTGGATTGGGTGTTTTTTTTTCCTTCCTTTCTTAAGTCTCCTGAATGCTTTTAACATCTTTGCTATCATTTCAAACCCAAGTGCCCCAGATCTTTATGCTCTGACATTTATGCAATGCCCCAAGCATCCACCCAGCTGACTGACTGAAAAAACAACCATTCCAAGCTCAGAGCTGCTCCTCAGCCCTTAGCAGCAACAATTGTTCTGTGACAATAGCCTCAAATTCTCATTTTATTCTTTCAGCTGTGCCAATGCAAGTGCTTTGGGCCCATGTCTGCATCTTGGTTTGGCACCCACCAAGGTGTGAGGAGAGAAAGGGAAGGTAGAGAGGAGCAAAAGAGCTGGCTTCCAGGCCAGTAAAACCAACTCCCCAGATGCAGAGGAAGAGCAGCCAGCTGACAAACACCATCAGAGGGTTTATTGGAGCACTTTTTCAATCTAGCTCTCCACATGCTCACAGGCAGCTATGAAGCACAGCAGCCAGCAGAAGAGCTAATGCTGCCAATGGGGAGAGACTTGCCTGACCAGCATCATCCCACTGGAAATACAAGGCAGTTTGGAACCCCCTGCAGCTAAATCCAGGAGCAGGAAGGTAAAGACTGCACCATGCAGGATGGTGGCTAGAACTGAGCAACAATAGCACTAAAGAATGGTGTTAATGAGGGCTTCAGGGGGAAAGGTTCCCAATGAACCCAAAGGGTTCATTGGGAACCTTTCCCCCTGAAGCCCTCATTAACACCATTCTCCAGCACCAACTATGGACAGATGTCCACCTTCCCCCCCCAAAAAATGCCCAGAACAGGATTGCTCAAGCTCACAACCAACTTCTTCCAGGAGCAAATCCTCCTTTTTAGTGAGTAAAAGTCCTTTAGCAGCACTGGAATTCTACTGACAGCAGCTTCCCCAGGATCTGGGTCTCACACAGGACAATTGTTAGCTCTCAGACTCATTTTCCATTACCAGTTAAACTTCTTCCACTGGAAGGCAGAGAGGAGTGGAAGCATTTAAGCCAACAGAAGTTTTGCTCTTCAGGTTTGTTCTCTTCACATTAAAGGTGAGATTTCATGAAGAGATTTGCCATCTCCTTTTGGCAAGCTCAGGAGCTAAGAACCAGTGACTCCTGTTCACTAAGAGGCTAGAGCACATGATAACAGAAGCTGGTTTTGCCATCTCCTCTGGAGCACAACCAGCACCTACAAGCAGCCATCTTCTTGCATTTCTTTAAAGTAAGAGGTTCTGAAATACCTGACTGATCACACACACTGTAATTCCACCCCAGAACTCTGCTTGCTGCCCAAGCACCACAGAATCATAAAAGCATTCTGCTGGCAAAAGCCCTTTAAGATCCAACCATCAACTCAGCACCACATCTCCATGGCTTTTAAATCCCTCCAGGGATGGTGACTCCAACTGGGCAGCCTGGGCCAGGCCTTGACAACCCCTTTTGGGGAAGAAAATGTTCCTCATGGCCAACCTAAACCTCCTCTGGCACAACTTGAGGCCATTTCCTCTTATCTTATTATTTGTTCTTTGGGAGAAGAGACCAACCTCCCCCTTGCTCCAAGCTCCTTTCAGGGAGTTGGAGAGAGCAAGGTGGTCTCCTCAGAGCCTCCTTTTCTCCAGCCTAAACAAATCCTGAGAGGCATATGCAGGCAGATACACTGGCAAAGACCACAAGGCAAGCACCTCCCAGCACACCCCTGTAGAAGACCAGCAACCTCTCTAGGAAGCACTATCAACTCAATAAAAGCTGCTGGGGCACAGTCAGAAAGCACCTGATGGGCTGGGACAGGCAGAGCTGGCAGCAGCAGCCAGCATTTCCTAAGGTCTGCTTGAGCACAAGCCACTTCCCACCCAGCTCCTGCTCTCCTTCCCACCTCACTTGGCAGGACAGGACAGGACAGGACCACTTGACTTTTGGGATTGCTGGAAAGCAAGCCTCCTTGAAATGAATGGAGTTAAAACATCAAAGAGGAGAAGGGAAGGGGGTGCTCAGTGTCTTCAGCTCTTGGAACAAAAGGAAGTGCACAAGAGAGAGGAGAGGAGACAATTGCAGCATGGAGCAAACCGTTGGAGAAGTTATTACACTTGTTCAACAGCAAAGCTCTTTGTGTGTGTGCAAATAGAGCAGTTTGGTGTCAAAGTGGGGGAGCACTCTCCACAGACCATGAGAGGCACAGTCCCTGGGGGAACAAGAACAGAGACTATGCAAATCAGGACCTATTGTTAAAAGGGAAAATTTATTTCACATTCCTGAGCAGCAGTGTTCCTGGAGCATAACAATTGGTGAGGCCCTTCTGCTGAGGACTGCACATTTTTATGCTCCACAGTAAATCAATATTCCATAACACAGAAACTCTGCCTTGCCAGTGCCAGGGCAGCAGCTCCCAGCTCTGCCTGCTGAAGAGCATTCACACACCACCATGCTGGAGCAGGACTTCTCTGGGCCACGTCTGCCATTGTTCTGAAGAGTTTACCCAAGGCAGAACCAATGCAATTGTTCTCCAGGACATCAAACCCTTCCAGCTCAGGCCATAAGGAGAACAGCACCAGCAGAGGCTGTTTCCTGACTCTCTTGCCCTCAACTAGATGGAAACAAGTGCAACCATCTTGGGCAGCAGCAGCAAAACAACCTCACAGTGAAACAGCCATAAAAACCTGCAGTTAATCTTGAAGCAGAGAACTCCTTGGACCCCTGTGTCCCAGCTTGCCTTGCAAGAGAAGAAGTTGACTTCTCCTTCAGTATTTACCACACTTCCCAGCACTGGAGCTGGTCAGGACTCATTACAGACTAAGGGAGGATGCAGACATCTGCCCAGACTGGTTGCCAACTAAGCAACTTCTGATCCCCATCAACCCAAGCAGGATGGCAGTGAAATAAAAGACACTTTCACCTTCCTCTTGGGTTAGCTGCAGGACATGCAGAGCCTTCCTCTTCTCCAGCCACTGCACCTAGTGAGTACTGACAGCAGGAGTGAGTAGCACTGGATGCTCCAATCTTTCCAGGAATGAAAATGCAGCTTCAGTCTCCTGACTTGTTATTATGCAGCCACTGAGACCTGAGGTCAAAGGGTGTTTTGTCATGGATCACAGGGAGGGGAGTTCTTTTTGTTTAACTCCACAGGTTTTGGAGCCCAAGATCAAAATGAACCTTCAGGATAAGTGATTACACTGAACTAGGTTTCTTCTGCAGGCCTGGGAAATTTCTACACTGCTGAGATGCCCTCACCCTCCTTATCTGCTTCTTAATGTCCTGAAAGGAAAGGAGAGAACTCTGCAAACCAACCTCTCAAAATGCAGAATGCCAACACAAACCTAAGCTCTGCTCTCCACCTGAAGCACAAAACCCCTAAACCCTTTCACAAAAGCCTCTTCTGAAAAAGATTTTCAGCACTCAGAGAGTAAACAGGTTTTTAAGCTCCCACAGAGGCAGAAGTCAAGGCAAACCACATTTGTTTGTAACATGTAGAGACATCAGGGCAGCCCAGGCAGAAGCCAAGTAAGATTTTCCAGCTGCAGTGGGCTGGGGTGGGCAGGGAGTAAGGGTAAATGAATGGATTTTAGGGAACACTGGAACAGCCAGCAGAGAAATCATCGATGCATAACAGCATCAGTGCATGAATTCACCCATCAGGAGCAGTCCCAAGGCTCCCCAAGCTCCCTGCCTTCCAGGGGAGAAGCAATCTGCTTCCCAGCCCCATCCACCCAGGAGAGCAGAGGAAGCAAGCACATCTCATGCCCACTTGCTCTTGGGCTTGCCCTGATTTCCAGAGCCTTCAATCTGAGTTGCTTCAGAGCTGGAGGAAAAATGAAAATCCTTTTTTGTTTTTGGGCTTCAAGCCCAGAGAGGTCATCCCTGCTCAAAGGAAGAGAAGCACCAGGCCTTTTAGGAAAAGAGAAGCCCCAGCGAATCAAGGTGCAGCTATTCCCTCTGTAGTTGCAGAGCTCTGCTCCTCCACAGCTCACTGCTCAGAGGAGTTTGCAGTAACACATGTACCTACCCAGGCATGCCCTAACACGGTCCCCAGGCAGCCAAAGATCACCTCCTTAGTCTAAAATAGAGCAAGGAGAAAGCTACACATCAATATGAAATCTGAAGGTCACTGAGTCAAGGGAAGGGGCAGGAGCTGCTATTCCTGGCAGCAACCCAACAGAAGTTTCCTCTCTCAACCCAAAGAGCCCTTCCAGTTAACACACAAACCAAGCAGCTCTGGCCTCCAAGCCCTTTATCTCAGAAATGGGATTAAAGAAAAATAATAATGATGGCTGAATGACTAGAGGAGTGTGAAAAAGTCCAGAGAGAAGTGGAAAGGGAGAGGGAGAAGGGCAGAAGACTAATGTGACTCACGAGATCTTCAGTTTCACCTGGAGCCAGGGAGAAACACAGCACAAAGCAGGGCTGGAACCTTGGGGGGGCACGGGCAGGGCCAAGGGTGGCAGCTTCTGGCTGCTCAACTGTGGCCAGACAGCACCAGAGACTGAGGATCAGGAAAGCAATTAGCAATTATGTTCCACAGCAAAGGATGCAGAAAGGTTTCCCAGCACCAGATCACAGCTGAGACCAGGATTCTAGTAAGGAAGCAGTGGCAGCTGCTGGGTTTGGGGTAGCTAAACTGGGGGCACAAGTGGGAAGGGGCTTTGGGCAGAGCTCTCCTGGAGGAGTGGCTGTCAATGGCCAAAATGCAGCATACTTGGAGGCTGCAGAAATCAAGTTTTATTTCCATGAGGAGAAGAAAGACACAATCTGCATTGTTCTGCCACATGAACCCCCTTTCAGAAGAGATGCTCCAGTGTACAAGGGGCTGAAGACAGACAAACATCCAATGGGAGGCACAAAAGAGCATCTCTGCTTTCCAAGAAAGGACTGAGCTCTGACCAGGTCAAAGAACCTTCCAGAGCTACAACTCTGGTCACTAACAAATGGGACTAATGAAGGGGTTTCAGGGAACTTCTCATCTGCATGCAGCAAACCAACACATCCTGTCACTTCCCTCTGCTAGCTCTTGCCACAGCTTTCACACCAGCAGACGTCTGTCAACACCAGTGAATTTCTTGGGCATTCCTGGCTCCTTTATCAAGTTTTCCATCAAAAAGCTCCTTGAAGTGAATCTGTAAGGCCCTCTGCATGGTCCCACAGAGCACAGGTTAAGAGGCATTATTTCAGCCCTTACTCTATCTTCTGAAGGTGTCTGCCAGCAGCAATTAAAACTCAGCCATTTCTGTGATAGCAAACTGCTGATGGAACTAGCACAAAAGTCTGCTTCGAGGCAGCCCCAAGCCAGGCAGTGCCTCTTAGCTGCTTTGTGCCTCCCTCCCAGGATGATGCAGTACCATAGCACAGGAAGAAGTGTCACTGCTGAGCTGTGAGCCTTCTTTTCCATGTAATTAACTGCAAACCAGATTCCTCACCAGCTTCAGAGGGAGCTGGCGAGCTCAGGAGAGCAGGTCGTATCAGCAGTACATGCACATAACCACTAACATATGCACTCAGTGCTGGAGAAACTTTGCTTTTGGCCTGCAGGGCTGTTGAGGACAGCAGAGAGAACTGCACTGAACACAGAGCCAAGTGCAGGATTAGAGCTGCCCCAGCCAGGCTGCAGAGGTGCTGAGGACTCTCCTGCACAGCCTGGGTGAAGCAGCACGGCACAGAAGAGATAAGAGGTGGCACACACTTCAGCTGCAAACCAGAATCTGGATGATCTGCTAGGAAATGGAGACAAAAAGGACCAAACACTTCACTTGGCAAATCTTCTGAGGGCTCTGAACTGAGTCATGCCAGCTGACATCCTCTCCTCCACCCTGGCTGCGTGCACTGCCCTTTGCTACAAGGACAAACCACGCTCAGCACAAGCACTTAGGAGTGAAAAGGGGGGGGAAAAGCTCCTTGCTGGAGCTCCACCTGTCCCCCTGGACAGAGGACTTCAGTCCCAATGCTGTCAAGCCTCCATCCTTCAACAGAACTCAATGCACTGGAAAACGAGGACCTCCCCCCAAACATAGCTGTATCCACAGGAGGCCTCTGCTGCTCGCTGTGGGCTGACAAAGGCCTTAATGTTTCAACTTACAGATCCCCTATTTATGTTCCTGAAAAGAGTATGGGGTAATTCAAACCCTGAGAGAGCACACATGCCTTGGAGGGGGAAGGAAATGAGATGTAAGTCTGCAGGGCTCAGAGTTAGAGATGCTAACCAACACTGGAATTCCTACATGACCCATCCCAAACTGCACTGCTGTTTGCTGAACTCTCCCTGCAGAGAGGAAACCTGTTCCCACTCTGTAGGGCCCTGTTCTCTAAGGCTCCCCAGTGTCACAGGTCCTGGTGGGTGGTGGCAGCTCTCTGGCCAGGTGCCCATGGTGGCTCCATGGGGTTCCAGCAGCAGCCACGAGCTCCATGCCCACCCTGGGGACAGGAGCAGTCAGGATGTGCCACAGACAGAGGCAGCCTTGCTGGGCTCTGTGTGGATGTAGGTGGTTGGGCAGAGCAGCAAAGCAGCAGTGGGCTGCTCTTTAACCAGACCATGGGATCAGCTTTAAATGGAACATCCAGCTAAGAGCTGCAGAAGAACAGAGAATGAACAGTTGACACTAAGTCTATTTTGCTTTAACATCCCAGAGTTTCAAGGGGAAAGCTTGGGGGCAGCCCCCTTGCTCCCAGCAGATGTGAAGGGTAGCAAAGCCAGTTCTAAAAAGCAGAGATGCTGCTAAACTCTGCAAGAGTTTCTGCTGTCACATTTGCAGCATGTTTACATCTTCAACACAGCAACAGCCACTGTGCAGAGGTGAGAACAGAACTGGCTGCACGAGTTTCTTCACTGCCAGTGGCACCAGGGTGAGGTGGACACCAGTGTGGACTTCAGCAGATGGGACACTGAAGCACTGCCTGCTCTCTCCCCAAACCTACCCCTCAGAGCCTTCAGAAAACCCACTTCTGTTTCAGGCCAGTACTTCAGACAAAGGAATTCCATGACAGGAGCTTCAGTTTAACAACTAAAACACCAGCTCCCTCCCCACCTCTGTTCAGGCCATGCACAGCTTGCACAGCCAGGGCAAAAGAGATCATCAGCACCTCCCAGGCTCCACACAAAACACTCCTCCACTTCTCCCAGCCCTGCAACAGCTTTCCACAGGACACCACCACCAAGAACCCAACCTCACAGAGCCTTCAGCTTCACCTGTAACACAAGTTTCACATCAAACACAGACTTCATGTCAACTTCATCCATGCACATACAAACCCTGACCTCACTTCCACTCTGGAGTGCTGAGGCAGGCACAGAAATGGATGATGATGATGATGATTTCCAAGTGCTTCAAACACTCACTTAAAAGTTACCAGGCTAGGGAATGAGCTCCTGGGTTCTTTCTCCAGTTCTTCTGGTAAGAGATCAGCATCTCAGCATCTCCCACTAACTGCCATGTCTATTTTTGTTCCCATTTCCCTCCCAGCTCTTGCTGTGCTGGGCAAGGCTCTGCTTTACCCTGGTTACCTGGCCTGCACACAATGATTCCCTTTATGGTGCCCAGCTGGAAGTACAAACCTCTTGCTGATGTGCACTTTGGATCCAAACTCCTTAGATGTCACTCCCTCAATTAATCACCAATTCACATCTTTAAATAAAAGTATTTTTTCTCTGTTACCAAATGGTTATCAGGTCTCTAGTCATGCTTCAGGCAGGGGAGACAGGCTCCAGATTGGAAAATCTGGATAACCCAGAGTCCAAAGAGAGACTTCTTGCTTCTCCAGAGCCAGAAGGCATCAGCCCAGGAGATTTCTAGAACTTGTGAGCTAGCAGTGAGAGCAGAGAGAAGGAATTAACTCCAGGGAGGACCCAAGGAGGAAGTCCACATCTGACCAGGAAGAAAAGCAAAGGACAGAAAGGAAGAAAGGCTAGAAGTTGCCAGCAGAGTATATGCACACATCTACACATCCCCAGTGAGCTAGCTGGGACTCCAAAACTTGCCTTACTCACTGTATTACAGAGGAAAACCTTCCCTTGGGGAGTGCACACTGCAGGATCCTGACCAGCACCCACCTTCTGCAGATGGTGCTGGGGAGGAAGGTCTTGCACTTTACCAGGCTCCAAGCTGGGACTCCAGGCTCCAGTCCTGGGTCTGTTAAGTCTCTGCTCCACCACAGATTTGCCTTTTGATCCTGGACACGTTTCTTGACATCTTTTTCTCATCTCTACCATGGCCAGAGGAGTTCTGGCTCACCTTCAAGAGTAGCTGTTATCTGGGGTATATTTATTGTCCCAGGCAGAAGACTGCTTTAGACTGGAATGGATTTAGGATCACAGACCAAATTCCACTGGAACCAGCAATTTACTGTCTTCTTTCTTTTAATTAATGAATTAAAACAGATGCCAAAGCAAGTCTCCTCTGATCAAACAAGCACACCCTCCCAGGCAGAGGGGAGCTGGGGGAGCAGAAGCAGAACAAAGGGAGGGTTTCCACCTTGTGTCATCACTAACTGCATGAATGCCCTCTCCAACTGCAAGGGCTGGAGCTGGCAGGCAGCTATTTCTCTGTGAAGCAAAATATGTATCTTACACACACACACACGAGTTCAGAAGGGATTATGGGGACTTTTTTTTTTGCTGAGATTAAAGCAAAAAAGGGAGGAGGTCAGCAGCAGGTTAACAATCCACTCCTTGTAGTGACTTGTAGGCAAGAGCTATTGTTTGAGCTTTTTATTAGCTCAGCTACAGGGAACATCCTCTGTGGAAATCTGGGGAGCAGGAATGTGCAGCCCTTGGGATGTCACCACTGGTTACATGCTCCTGGACACCTTCTCCTTCCCTCCCTGCAGCTCAGGTTCCTCCCAGAGATGCTTTCACTGTTTCATAAAGCTCGGGAGAGAAGATGCTTTGTTCAGCAGCTCTTTTTTGTCCCCTTGTGCTCCATTTCCCTTCCTCAGTGTCTCAAGGAAGAAAAGAAAACACAAAAAGCAGCCCAAAAGCTACAGCTCTTCCTCCCCTTTAGTAACTTGGAGGATGTTTATCAGCATGTCTGAGCTACAAAAGAGAACCTAGGATCTGATCTGCAGCAGCCTACATCAAGGGAGTTCTGCTTTTGCTCCGTTTCTGGTTTTTAGCCCACCCTTCCCCCAGAGCTCTGCTTTCCCACTGACCTTGCCAACTTGTGCATCCCAGAGTGGCCACTAATTAGTTTCAAAGGAAGTGGCAAGATTTCCTGGAGGTGTTTGCCGAGGAAGCTGCATGCAGCAGGGGCATGGGAGCCCGGGAGGTTTTCAGAGCCCTGCCATCCCTTCACAGCCACCTCTGCCCACCTGACACTTCAGGAGGGAGAAAAAGAAATGAAACAACACATTATCTGGAAGCAAATGCATGTCAGCCTGTGAGCAGAGATCCTTAACTTCAGCTCCATCACAGGCAGGACAGATCTCTTCCCCACCACACAGGCAGGAAATTGAAAGGAGCCACCTTATCAGCACTGCTCTGTCCTCCTCCCTCTCCCTCTGTTTTTCCCTTTGCTATCTGGAGTAGAAAAGCATGGACAACGGGAGAGCCTTTCCAGAACAAACCCAACCATATTGCATTGTTCCCTCTGTCTATGGCACCATCCAACCCCAATTCTAGGAAGCTTTTCTCAGCTGTTTACACAAGGCATCAGAACATCCCAAGGTCAGAAGCACTCCCTCCCTGCTAGACGAGTTCCCAGGTGGGACAGGAGGTGCTGCACTGGAGCAGGACAAGGGAACTGAGCTCCTGCATCACACGAGTGCTTACTGCAAAGAGATGGGGGAGACGGTTGGGAATCTGCTGGGGGGTTCTGGACTATGAGATAAAGGGCAAGAAAGGAGGCACTGCAATAGCCTGCCTCATCACCACACTGCATGCTAACATGAATCTGCTGCTGGGCTTCTGCAGAATCTGGGACCAGCTGCAGCAGATCCAAGCCTTAATCCCTCGGCGTGAGAAAGGAGAGAGCCCCGAGTGCAGGGGGGAGTGGCTGCCCCCACCCCCCAACAGGTGTGGACTGGGGAACCTGGACTGGTGACAGAGCCTCAATGCTCCCCTTCATGCCAGGCATTTCTGGGACAATGAAATCACTGTCCAGAGCTTTGTAAATAAAGTTCCTCTTTGTGAAAGTTGAACTGCAGCAAGCAAATGCTGCAACCCAAACCCCAGCTCACCTCCTGCCAGGGCTCAGATAAATCCCAACCTCCAAGGCTTAATGCTGCTGCCATGTCCTGCCTTGCCACTGCCAGAAAATTCTCTGCACAGCCCTGGTTTGACACCAACACCAGGCACCCTTCAAAGGAGACCAGAGATCCCCCCCAGAGAACCCCATGGGTAGTGGCTGGACCCGAAACGAGCCTGGGCACAACTCAAACACTGCTCTGCAGCCACTGCTTCAAGCACTGGTGCAAACATGGCTCAGAAATAGGTCAGAGACATGAGAAGGCAAATGACAGACAGATGGCATGGGGAAAGGAGATGAGGAAGAAGGGGGCAAGAGCATCAAAGCCAAGAGAGAAGTGTTCAAGGAATTCTTCACTGCAATCCCAGTTCAGTTGCACAACCTCATGCTCCAGAGTTGACAGTCAGGAAGCAGAAAGTTCATTTTCCTCTGGGGGAGGACCCCACACCTGGAACTCAGATCTCCAGCTACAAGATGCTGTCCACCTCCCAGCCACTCAGATTCTCAAGTGCCAACATCTTCCAGGGAATGGAGCTAAGTGCACTGACCAGGGTCTAAAGGACTGCATGAACTCAGGGCACAGAACCTCCAACCTCCAGCAGAGCTGCCCCTGGTGGCAACGAAACCTCTGTGCAAACTTCACAAGGCAACTATCACCTCCTGCACTAAAGGAAATTGTTCTGCCAGCACACTTGGTGATCTGTCAGGAAAAGGGAGGCCTTGGTGCCTGATCTCATCATCTGACACAAGCCTAACACAACCCTGCAGAGCCAAGCATGTCAGAACTGCAGCTCCCCTGCAGCACCTTCTGTAAACATCTGGGGCTCTCAAGGTTAAAGTTCCATAGAGATCAAACCCAAATTCTCAGATAAAGAAATCTTTGGTAGTCCACAGCTTCTTGACCAAGCCATCAGCATCGTTCCTGCACACCCAGAGCAGACAAACCACATCCTACTGGGCCAGGAACTGGCAGGGAGGGGCCAGCAACTGGAGGCATTTTGAGCAGTCTCTGCAGAAAGAGAAACCTAAATAAACCTTGATGTAGCTTACTCCTTTTTGTTCCTTCAGTCACTGACAGCAAGATGCTTTACTTGTACTGACAGCAACTGAAAGCACGAAAGCACACTCACCACTGCTGCCCATAGTGAGCAGTTGCAAGAGAACACAGGCCAGAATCACAGCTCTGGGGTTTGCTTTTTGCCAGGACCACAGCACTGGGGTTTGGTTTGGTTTTTGAAGAGGGGCAGAAAGATGCTTTTGGATCACTGAAGGAAGAGACTGTTGGAATCAGAACAGCACTACCAAGCCTTGTTAAAAAAAGAAACCAAAACACACCAGAGGAAAAAGGAGCCAATGATCCATGCACAAGCCAGAAACCTCAAGTAAAGCCACAATGACAACAGCCTGAAAAAAGCCACTGCATCTCCTAGTCAAACCTGAGTCCTCTTCAGATGGCAAGAGGCAACATCATCACATCCCCAAGCACTGATATTTGCTGCATGGCTTCCCAACCCACCAAGAACTGATGGCTACAAGATCAAACTAATTCAAGCCAGAAGTAAGGAGTGATTCTGAAATTCTAGCTGGAGCAAACAGGAATTTACTCAGCTAAATCACACAGCCTCCAGGATGATCTCTTCTTACAGAGATGATCTCATCTGGGCCTGTGATCTAAGGCTCCAGGAAAAAACAAGGTATTCCTGACACCATTTCTCTAATCTTTCTTCCCTTCTTTTGCTGCCAGTTCCCTCAGTAATCACTTGTCTCTTCCCAGGAGCTTTTCTGACCCACTGCCCAACACACTGCACCGCTCTAGCCATCTCAGTCCTGCCCTGCTCTTCCAGGGCCAGCAGCTGGAAGATCAAGATGCCCTGTCCAGGCACAGTGTGTGCTCACTCAGGGCCAGCACTGTGTCCCAACCCACCAGCACCCAGCAAGCCCTGGAAGCACTAAACCACTCAGCCCTGCTAACTCTGACCTGGTGCTTTTGAAGGACAGAGCCAAGTGTTTGGATCACTTCATGGAATCAGCTCCATCCCTGAGGCTTTGAGCCAAGGATTTCATTCTAGCCTTCATTAAATTCCCCCCCCCCAAAAAGGGGCAGGGAGTGTTGAGATGCCCTCAGGTCACTGCCATGCACATCAATGAAATGAGAACTGTAGAGATGGCTGCACGAGGCTCAAGAACAGCAAAGTTGTTGCCACAGGTTGCCTAAGGGAACATAGAGAAGAAGTTAGCCAGATGGCAAGGATCTAGCAGAAAGCACTGAGATCAGATCCAGTGCATGCCACCTTCTTCAGAGCCAGCCTGAAATGAAGGGAACTGGTAGGCAAGACTCCATCCCTCACACAGATTTACTGCTTGCCTCAATTCCTACTCATCCTCCCTCTTCAGCAGCTGGTGGAAAGCAGAAGTGGCTACCTCAGCCTGGCAAATGATCTCCAGCAGAGCACAGCTCTGCTCTGCATCCTTGGCAGCAAGAAAGGATTGCTACCAGCATCCCTATCACCCTGTAAGCAAGAGGAGCTCAGGCCCAGGCAGAGGATGCACCTGCCTCTCCAGTCTGAACCCCTGCTGGAAGGCAGTGGGAGCTGGGTGGGGCCTACACCTGCTTCACACAGTATGAAAAGGGTCATAAAGAAACAAACATGCCTGGGAAGGCACTAGTAATTTAGAGGATGAAGGCGAATGTGTTACCAGAACAGCTTCAAGCAGGTCTCTAGGCTGTATTTTGGGGTTCCAGCCATACAGCCACATGCATGGGGCAACCTAAAATACCCAGGCTGAGTTAGACTTGAAATCCAACCAAGTTCAAGTGGAGCTAGGTCCTTAAAAGCAATCCTCCAGCAGCTGACTGCTAAACTGGAAACACCATTTGAAGACCTTTATCAGAAGAGCCAGAGAGCAGGGTCATGTAACCTGTGGGTGTCTGATTTATTACAGGTGATCTGAGCAGGGAGAAATCCAAACACATCATTAGGAAACAGGGAGGTGGAACAGCCTTGGTAGAAGCAACTCTTCTTGCAGCTCCTCCTCATAAGCAATGCCAGTGCTTCACCACAGCTCCAGTCACCCTCCCAAAGTCCCAGGCAAAACTCAATGAATCATACACCAAGCAAAGAGCAAACAACTGAAAGTGTCCCAGCTCTAATTCACTGGAGAATCTGATTCCTCAGGCTGTCCTGCAGCTAATGGACCCAGAGCAGTGGTGTGACTGAGGTGACACAACCAGGCTCTGCCAGCCTCCTCCTACAAAAATCACTGCTCAGTTTTTCCTCAAGCACACACACACCAAAGTGCCACCTATCACAAGCTGCTGTCTCTCTCCCTCTGCTGCTCAGGCTGCTGACAAAATCAATAGCCTTTAAAAATGTATTTAGTAATAACAGAACACTTTTATCAAGAAAAATGAAGCCTTGCTATTGATCTCAGAGCAGCAGCAGAACAGCCTGCCTCCATTTTCAACTCTTCTTGCAGAAAACACATGTAAAAGCAGAGAAAGCATCATCTAATTACAGCAGAGCATCTCTACATCTGCTCACCAGACACTCTGGGTCAGGCTTTACACCAAGGTACAGCAAGTGGGACAAAGGTGGGGGAAGGAGGGGGTTAATAAATGTCAAAACTCATTAGGCAGCAATTCTGGCCAACCCCCAGTCAAGAGCTGCAGAGTGCTGACCATGTGGATCTGCCTCCTTCCAAGGCCTGGGCCTGTCTTGAGACAAAGGGGATAAATCCTCAGGCACTGGCTAAAACCTGGCACCCTTCTTGCCAGGTTTCATTGCTTCTCCTGCTTCTAGCCTTCTTTTCTAGGCCAACATCCCCCACTTCAAGATGGGGAAACCATAATTGCTTCAAACCACCAAAGGATCCTGGAGGAACTATTCTAGACTTCACAGTGCTGGTAGGAACAGAGTCCTCAGGGAACACAGCTTCAACAAGCCCCCTCTGCCCTCTTCCTCTGTCAGCTCTCTCCAGTGAGGCTGAAGAGGAAATCTGCCCAGGCACTGAAGAATAAGGCCACCTGCTCTCTAAGGGAGCTCAAGGAAGCAACAATAACCCAGGAGCAGAAGCACAAAGAGAAAGGGGTTAAAGCCTTGCTGCAAAGGCTTCTCAAGGACTTAACACCCCACCACGTGCCCTCCTGGCCCTGGGGATGAAGGCAGCTCTGAGCTACTCAGCTCCCCCATGCACAACACTGCTGTGGACTCCAAAGGTCTGGGCTGAAACACTTGCTGAGTAAACTGGGTTGGCTTCAGCTGGTTTGCTCTACCAAAATGCAGGCCTTTGGCTGGTGAAGTCATTACCAACAGGACAGCAACAGAGCTAGGACAGCTTCATGAGCTTCAACAGAGCTAGGACAGCTTCATGACTCCTGGAACGTGGTATTATGGCAGAAGAGCTGCCAGATATGGTCCCTGAGCAGAGTGAGGGGAAGCAAGGGCTTGCTACTGCCTCACCCACACTAGAAATGAGCTCAGTTCCATCAGCCCCATCACAAGCTCCATGAAGCTGTCAAGACTCTCCCCAGAAGGATCAACTGGGGGCTGGGCTGGAAGCAGGAGCTGCCATGTGGTCACTGGGTTTCTGCTCAGATCAGTCAAGTGATTCATATCCAAAGTGATCTGAGTTTTCCTCCACTACCCAGAGGAACCAGCAGCAGCTATTTTTAGCTCCCTCTGCCAGCCCATCCTGCTCCCTGTCAACACTGCAAAGCCTGCCCAGAGCAGGGCAGAGAGCAGCCTGCTTTCCAACCTGAGTCAAAGTTAGCTAAAAGCAAGTCTAAAGCTTAACTTCAAGGTTAGTTAGTGTTTTGTGTAGGGCTTTCAAGATGAAAACACTACATGTGCTAAGCATTATCATCCAGTCTAAGGAGAGCAGACTTGGCTCCAGCAGAGACACTAGAATTATGCACACACAAATTAAAATGTTTGGATCTCTTCCAGAGCAGATCATACTGAATTTGTCTTTCTGCTTGTCAGTACACAGCTACACAAATGTCTGCTTTTTGGAGACATGGTACAGGAATCCACACAGCCAAGTTCCAACCCTGGAACAAGGAGATAATATCAAACCCCACTCCTGCATAGCAGAAGATTATCCTTAAAGCCAGCAAAAAAAACCCCCAGCATTCCCTTTCCTCCAAGGATACCCAGAGAGCTTGAAAAGTCTCCACTTTCCAGTGAGACTACACACCCTGTCCATGAGAAACTTCAGGGGAAGCAAAGCTCTAGAAGGTTTAACCAAAATATTACATATAAATATTCACTATTTGTATAAATATTTATGTGTAGTAAGTTCCAAAAGGAGGCTCAGGCAAGAAGGAATCAAAGCAGCTTACAAGCTCAGACAGAAAGCATGGCAGCCTGATGGAAAGCCACAGCAAGGGAGATTTCTCCAGCAGAACACCCAAGGCCAGGTCTCACTCCTTGTACCTTAAAGAGTCTCCAGGTACTGTGCAGGGAGCAGAGTTTGTTCTTTCATCAAAAGGTTATTTTCCTCCCAATCTTGCAGCATATCACTGAGTACTCACACATCAAAAGCCTTCACCAAATTTCTACAGCTTCACATTTTTTCTTACTCTTAATGAAAACCAACCTGGTGAGAGCTGGGAACATTGTCCTGGGACCAGGATCTCTAAGTCTTGGGACACTGAACCCCTGGAGCCTGGCAGCCAGACTGCCGGCAGCACTGCAGACACCAGGCTGAGGCCACTCCTGCAGGAACACCCCAGAATCCCAGCATGCTGGGGGCTGGAAGGGACCTCTGGGGATCACCCAGTCCAACCCCCCTGCCCCAGCAGGATCACCCACAGCAGCTTGCCCAGGGTCACCTCCAGCTGCCTTGGGAATCTCTCCACACAAGGAGACTCCACAATCTCTCTGCGCAGCCTAGGCCAGGGCTCCAACACCCTCACACCAAACAAGCTTCTCCTCCTGCTCAGCTGGAACCTTCTGGCTTCCAGTCTGTGCCCAGTGCCCCTTGGGCTGTCCCTGGGCACCACTGAGCAGAGTCTGGCCCCAGCCTCTTGCCCCCAGCCTTCAGTTCTTGCTCAGCATTGAGCAGCTCCCCTGTGGGGCTGCTCTTCTCCAGGCTCAGCAGCCCCAGGGCTCTCAGCCTTTCCTCCTGCCAGAGCTGCTCCAGTGCCCTCAGCATCTTCCTAGCCTCTACTGGTCTCTCTCCAGCAGTTCCTTGTCTCTTTTCTACTGGGGAGCCCAGAACTGGACCCAGTTAACTCAAGATGTGGCCTCACTACCTAGAGCAGAGTAAAGGGGGAGGAGAACCTCCCTTGTCCTGCTGGCCACACTCTCTGAATACACCCCAGAATATCACTGGCCTTCTTGGCCACGTGGCACATTGCTGGCTCATGGTTAACCTTGCTACTCTTGTTTTCCTCTGCATTTTATCCCAGGGTACCAAGAGAGAAGGCAGAAAATACCAGGGGGAATGGATCTGGCAGCTAGAACACACAGGCTGCTTCTGACCTGACTGCAAGAGCACTGGACTGCAAGGTTCAGGGGTAAAGAGAGGAATGGGCAGTTTTGCTGCTTACTAGGAGGGGAATTCTATGTCATCTCTAGCTCCTCTCCCCACCCCCGTTTTTAAATAAGGTAGAGGGGCCTGTGTTTAACAGCAGCAGAGCTATAGCACTCACTGCCCCAGCACCGGGGGCCTTTCTCCATGTGCTCTGCCCTTATCAGCCGCAGCAGGGCAGAGCCAAGCCCTAACTGCAAGCACAGCCCTGCTGGGAGCCTTCCCGCAGCCAGCAGCAGAGCTCAGAGCAACTCACTGCAGAGAAGGCAGCACGAAAAAAACCTGTTTGCTGACTAACGATGACCAGCTGGAGAAGCAAAGCAGCAAGCTGGGATGAGCTGGACTCCAAAACAATCTCTCTGCTGGAGATCTCAGCCCTGGGAGAGAGGCTGGGACTGGAGGAGGGTAAGTGTGTGACCAGAGCTGGCAGCACAGGACAGGCTGGGGGAGCGTGAGCTGCTATCCTCTGCAGGGAGACAAGCTACACACGCCCTGCAGCACTCCCGGCACCTACAGCTCTCCAACATGAGCCCCTCCAGGACTAACCTTGGGCTCAGAGTACAACAGTCAGAGCCTGAACACAGGGAGTGACATGTGAAAGCAGACAAGCAAACCCTGGCATTTCCAACACTAGGTGAGGGAAAATCCAGACCAGAAAAACCTGTGACCTTAAAGAGGAAACTTCTTCCTGATCACCATCATTAAGGCATCAGTCTGCCTTAATTTAACTACCTGTTCAAACAGGGAGGGACATTAATCATCAGTAATTAATCAAGTACCTTCCCCCATGCTTTACTGTTCCTCTAGTCCTCTCATGTGTATAGATGTGCCACCAAAAATATCTGTGACAAGATATGCTACCCCTGCTGGAGCTTAACTCTGACTGAAGTAACAGCAATCCCTTCAGTTTCAACTGAAACTATCTTCACCCAGAAAACACAAGCCAAATTTGGCTGTGAGAAGTATTCTGCTGATTAGAGAACCTTTCCCACATACTCCCAGTTCCCAAATAAGCTAATCAGCAGACAGTGCCCAAGCAGGCAGCCCAGGGCAGCTCCAGCCCTTGCCAGGGCAGGGTGAAGGGTGCTCTGCAGGCACTCACACAGCAACACTGCCTCTCCAGCAGAAGCTGAGCAGGTTTCTGCTAATAGGAGAGGTCAAAATCCACCGTTAGGATTTATCTGTGCCAGGAGGACAAGAGGCTGCTGTGTGCAATTGCCCAATAGTTTTCTATTTTAATCTGGTCAGGAGAAGGATTATATTGAACATTAGGAAACAGCAATATCTGCACATCCTCATGCCAGCTTTCAGCCTCTGAAATCCCACTCTCAAGCCAGAGCCTCTTGACTGCTCAGAGGAGTAGTGGAGCTCATAGCCTTGAGCAGCTCAGCTCAGACGAAGCAAGGCAGAGGATGACTTGCATTATGGGATGGAAACACACCTGCAGCTTGCACTCCCCCATCCTAAAGCAACAGAAGGACCTTATCCCTGCATGAAAAATGCACCAGGGCAAGAACACACAGAGCCAGCACTGAGCAGCTGGCAGGCTGCAACTTATCTTCCAATTCATCCCACCACAAGCATTTCCCATGTTTGGATCCCAAGTTCCTGCTTCAAGCCTCTGCCACCGACAGAAGGAGCCATCCTTAAGTTAAGGAGAACAAGGAGATGTTCAAGTATTTGCAATCACAACAAAAACAAGCAGTTGCTGAGGCCATAAACAACAGCTGCAAGAGTTCCTGGGATGTTCACAGGCCTTCTCCTGAAAAGGAGGAAAGGGTGTGTACCAGTGAAGAGGACAACAGCTTTTCCATCCCTGCACACACCCCTCACTGTGTAAGACAGGCTTAATGGTCTGAGCACCCAAGTGCTCACCATACTTTTGAAGCCCAATCCTCTACCAAACAGCTTCCCTCTAGACTCTCTGGTGTTTTAAGAGTGGGAAGAGCTGTGAAGTAAAATCATCCCCACATAGTATAAATGCAGCCACCATGGAGCCTCTCTCCCCTGTGGATTCTCAACTGTCTAATAAGGACATTTAGAAGCATCCCTTAAAGCTTTTCCTCTTTGCCTTCAGAATAACTGCAACAGCAGCAGAGGACTGGCTCTCCCCAGCAGCTCCCAACACTGCTGGGGAAAGAAGGTGAACAGATAGCTTTGGCAAGACACAAACAGGAAATAAAAGCAATTTATTTCCAGAATTATCACAAGCCCTCTCAGCCCTAAGAAATCCTCCCCCCAGCAGCAGCACCCAGCTCATGTGCTCTGTGCCCCCTGCAGAAGACAACCTCCCACTGGAGCCATGAGCACACTCTTCCACACAGAGAGGATAGGCTGCAAGTTTGAAGGGGTGTTTTAAATTAGCCATCTACAGATGATTTAAGACTCACTCCAGAGGTTTCCCTAAAAGAACACAAACCACAGAGTTCATGACATCCTCAGAAAGCAGCCTCAGCTGTTTGAAGTTCACCGTGCAGCGAGGCCACCAGAGGCTCCCAGCGGCACCAGGACACGCTGGCTGCTGGCTGCTGCCTTCCACCTCCCCTGCTCTGCTGCTCTGATGCAACAGGGCTCCAAAGGGTCCCAGCCCCGAGGTCAGGAAGGAAGCCAACATCTGATCAAACAGTGTATTACCTCCCTTCTCTCTCTTCCAAAGGCTTTTATTTCCAACACAGGCTCAAAGGAGTCTCTCTTTTGGTATATTCAGCTGGGCTGTTCCAGCACAGGAGAAAGCTATGGCTGTGGCAAAGGAAGGACACTCAAACCAAGCTAAAACCTGACCAAAGCTGCTTCAACAACCAAGCAGCCTGAGTGTCTGAACAGTGAGAGTGAAAATCTGAGAGTGCCAATAAAGGGAATCCCATGCACCCTGCTATAGGGGAGTCTGACACCAGAAGGATGTCCAGATCAAGCATCCTAAGGCTTTGGTACCCTTCTCTGAGGTGCTGCTTCTCATCCCTCAGCAGGAGGAAAGTTAGACCTGAGTCAGATGCAGAGGAGACCCAGAGCACTGAGTGAAAGGAGCTTAACCTGTGCTGGGAACTCTTAGGAGGTCTGGGTCTCAGGGAGGAGTTTGTGAAACTAAATTCACTGCTGTTCACCTCCAGCAGCCCAACACACCAGGTACTTCCCAACTGCACAGTGAGCTCCTATCTGAAACAGGGAGATGGAGAGGCTACACATGCACCAACCCTCACCTGGAAACTCACCTGCTCTAAAGGAAAACAATGTTTGTTCCCTCTTCCAGGAACTGTCTCCCAGGACCTGTCATTAAGAACCTCCCAAAACCACTCGACTGCCACTAGCACCCTCCCCTCCCAAACCCCCACCTGCAGAACACCTTGGTCTTCCCCAGCTGCCAACTGCAGCCAGGTTCAGAGATTCCCAGGCAGAGGAATGAGTCAACTACCAACTTCAGCCCATCACCCTCTGGAAAACACCATCTGTGTAAGGGTTTTATTAACTCTGACCTTCACAGCCATCATTTCTCTGCATCAAGATCTCTGCTTTGGTCTCCCAGCAATCAAAACACTGCCCCAGTCTTTAAGGGTCTTTTTGCCCAAAGTTAGAACAAGGATTAAAAAACTGATAGAATTTTAGTAGAAGAAAATGTTAGTCAGAGTGTGTTCCCAACTGGAACACATTTCAGTGACTGCAAGAAAGAGCTGTGGAGCTACAGCCTAGGTAATCTCACTTTTAAAAGTATAGAACTTCAAAGCCAGGAGATATGTTCTGCCATGAAGCAGCACCAAACTTGGCTGCCTTCCCTCCTCTCTCCAAACAGCAACAAAGGAATACTGTTCTTCACCAGCAGACAGAAAACTCTGGCACGTTTTCAGGGAGACACCTGTCAAGGCTAAAAAAGCTCAGAGTGACTAGAGCAGAGGTGGCCAGAGTGGCTCAACAAACCTCAGAGTTTCACAAGGCCAAGGAGAGAGGACAACCCTGAAACTGAGGTTCCACCATGCTTGCTTCTTTTCAAGCCAAACAGTTGCCTGCCCTTTCTCAACCTGATCTAAATAGTTACACAGAGTGCAGATGCTGGAGAAGGGTCCCCAGAGGATGCTTAGCCACATTTGGTAGATAAAGTCTTCTTCCCAGAGCACCACTTTCCCCTTATTTCTCTAAGGAAGGGATGTAAAATGCTAGAAAGCACACTTGGGCTTCAGTCAAGAATTATCTATACTGACTTGACTGGAAAAAGAAACCTGTGCAAGTCAACTATGCCAACTATTGCTGCTCACAGACTGCAGAAGTCTCATCCTTGAGCAGCTGGAGCAGCAGGCATGCTGCAACAATTGTGACTGGAGAGACAGAAGACATTCAGACACTCTACCTCCTTAAAGTGCAATGCCATAACCTTCAGGCTCCAGTTTGGAGTGCCTGACCAGAGGGACAGGGGAAGAAGGGCCATGGGAGTGAAAAAGCAGCAGTTATTGGTTTTGAGAGCAGCTTTCCTCTGCAGCCACCAGCCCACACTGACACACAGGGATCCAGACTGCCCTTCAGAAGACAGAACTCATCATTTGTATCCTTTCATACACAACCAGAACTGAGAACAAAAGCTGCAAGGAGCCTAATCTAGCTTACAAGGTCCTAGACAAACTGGCAACTGCACTCAGTTTACTTTCTTAAGAACAAATTCATTTGCAAGCCCTTACTTCCATCTGAAGGCTTCCTAAGCAAAGCTCACAGCCTGTTTTCTTCCCATTGACAAGTCTCATCTTTAAAAGCTACTTCCATAACAGCCACAGCAAGTTATCAAGCTCAGATAAAACACTAGCAGTGCAGAAGCTAGACTGAAGGTTCCAGGATGCTGCAGAAGAGCTTGTCCCCAAAGCAAGGCAAAGTGCTACCTGGAGCTCCAAAGTCCAGGAGTGAACTGAAAGGACAAGTAACACAGAGGAAGAGAAGAAACAATACTTCTTACAAATTCTTGCTTGATTCCACCTTCAGCTTTCTCCCAGATGAAAGCCCCAAACACACTGAGCACAGAGCTGTTTCACCCCAAGGACAGCCACCTGAAAACCTGTATGCAACTCTCCCCAGGTTTTGCAGACAGCAGAAAGCTTCATTCCATGTGTGTTCCCAACAGCACCTTCAGCTGGAGACTGCCAAGTCCTGAGAATCTCTCAGACAAAGGTGATTATTTCCAGGCCTGTGTGCACAATGCTGCTAAACCCCAAATTCACCCAGGACCAGATGCTCTACTGGCTAAGCAAGTTTTGGGAAAACTGGGGTTTGAGGTTGGGTTTTATTTTCCTTTGAGGGTCTAACTGCATGCTTAGAGGTGGTTTGGCTGAGATGCCAAGACAGAAGGAGCTTAGCAGGGGGCTGTGTTTGACATCCCTCCTAGTCCTGGGAGCAGAGCTTATCAGGCAAGTGAAGGTGAAGAGACAGTGAAGAGAAACCTCAATGCACTTCTCAGAGCTTCACAGTTACAAACAAGGAACACCCAAAATGCCAGCAGCCTGTGGAACTCTGCTCTCCTCTAGCAGGCTCCCAAGACAAGCCAGAGTTTACCCATGTGCAAGCACTTTGCATGCTGCTACCCCACATGAATCACAAGAGGGTTTAGGAGAGATGTTAAACCTCATCTTCCAAATCTAAAACAACTTCTACCCAACATGAGTGGAACTCCCACAAACAGAAGTTCCTCCTGCTACTTTACTTTTTGTACTTCCTTTTAAAGCACAAGTGGCTGTAGGAGCAGAGTCATGAGATCCAGACTAACTCCCTCTGTGCAATAAAGTTATCAACATGCAGAAAAAGAGCAGGAGTGAGTTTGGGATTGGAAGAAGTAATGCAGTGGCATGTTTGGTGACTTGGCTATGAGCAACCTGCCACACACATCAAGATTTCATCTTCAATCTCTCAGCACATGCTTGCTTTTCCCTCTTACCCTACCCCTCACACTTCCTGCTCTTCCCAAAAGCTCCTTCAATAAAAATATATTCTGATTACAATTGAAAAAGACTTCAGATTTCCTCCTCAGAGTCAATGAACTTAACTATACCTGTAGTGGGTGGGAGCAAGAGGCTGGGGTCAGACTCTGCTCAGTGGTGCCCAGGGCCAGGCCAAGGGGCACTGGGCACAGACTGGAAGCCAGGAGGTTCCAGCTGACCAGGAGGAGAAGCTTGTTTGGTGTGAGGGTGTTGGAGCCCTGGCCCAGGCTTTGCAGAGAGGTTGTGGAGTCTCCTTGTGTGGAGAGATTGCCAAGGCAGCTGGAGGTGACCCTGGGCAAGCTGCTGTGGGTGACCCTGCTGGAGCAGGGGGTTGGACTGGGTGATCCCCAGAGGTCCCTTCCAGCCCCCACCAGGCTGCATTCTGGGATTCTGTAACTAAGGAGATTAGAGCAAGGGGCTGGAAAGCAAACTGCCAGTGTAGAAGCAAACACAGAGACTTCTTTTAAAGAAGGTTCTTAAATACCACACACACACACAGAGTGTACAGACACACTCCAAACTGCTTAGACATCTTTCCAGCCTTTCACAACTCCCTCCAAATGTATACAAGTCAGTCACAATTCCTTATAGCTTAAAGGAACACAAGGAGCTAAACAAGGATTGTACAGCAACACCTGATGGAGAAAACAAGAGCAGTTTGACTTGGGAAGAGTCAGATTCAGCCACTGTTCACTAAACCTACTGGCAATTGCATTTCTTTCTGTGACTCAGGGTTTCCACAGCCTGTTTCTGGATCCCAGTGCTACCTGAATCATCCTTCAACACATCTCAGCTTCTGCTGGCCTGTTCATACATCTTCACATGGCCATGGTTGTGATTAACACAACCCTGTAAAAGAGCAGAATGCTTCTGATTCTTGATTTAAAGGCTACACAGAATGCAGCATTAATTTCATCATTTCATTCTGCAAGTGCAAGGCAGTGAGCAAGAGATCCAAACGATGACTTCACAGCCACATGTCTGCTTAGCACACAGGCTGCAATTCCACAGACTGAGACAACAAACTGATGTCTTGAGCAATTAAGCAGCATTTCCTCTCCACAAATGTATATATGCCTCTCTGGTGTCACTAAACACTGTGCTGATTGCTGCTCTTAAAAACCAACCCCCAATCCTCTTTCTGCTGGCAAGGTGAATTACTGGGAGGCTCTTGCCTTGTCAAGGACAATGCAGGTTTGGAGCCAGCAGACCTGGCAGCTTTGCCACTGCTCTGGGACTCCTCTCTGCTGTCAATGCAAGCAGGGGAGTCCCCACACCACAGCACTGGAGCAAGGGGCTGGATGGGAAGAGGAGGCAACCATGGACAAGCTGGAAAAGATGAGCCCAGGGCCATACCATCTAGGCAGAGGGTAGGTGACAGCCCAGGAGAAACATTCCCTTGCCACCACAGGCATGGATTTCAGCTCTTCTCCCTCCCTCAGCAAACACAGTCCTAGCACTGCTGCAAACTAATAACCTCATCAAGTGATTACAGCCTCAGGATCCCAACACCAGCAGCTCTGTGAGGTTCATTTCCCTGCCAGAGCTCCAGGGCAATGCAGGTGCCTGGATCACAACCTGAGCCACGATGCCCATCACCAGGCTCAGCAGCTACCCAGCTCTGCTCTGCAGCGTGGGAGAGAAGGGAAATACTCTTCTTAAGATCTACAGAGGGTACAGAGTGGAAAGAGACACCACAGGAACAAGAACTGCTGAGAAAACACCAAGAACTGAATTATTTTAGGCTAACAAGAAATGGTTGTATCAGAAGGAATGGTTCTCTCTTACCCTAGCCTCCCATTTCACCCTCACTTCCCAGAGCCAACTCCAACTGCTCTGTTCATACCACCCCCACTCCTCTGAAAGTGGTTCATGTCACACATGCTTTTTTGGCTGCTCCACCAGAACTTTATTTTTCTTGGAGAGGTTTTCTCCAGCCCTTTCAGTCAGGTTCAGCCAAGACACACTCTCTACTTTGGGACTTTTCAAAAGGACTAGATAGTGTTTACTTCATGCCAAGACACCAGGCATGCAAGGGAGAGAAAGGCTCTGCAGAGAACAGCCAGCCAGTTCCCACCTTGGCAGTTAACTCTCCTGCAGTCCAAGGACCACACTTTTGGAAGGATCTCATGCTCAGACTAATTTTATTCCTATCCTGTGTGAAGCCTGCACCAAATATCCAGCAATTGAATAAAGACTTGGAAAGGGAGAAAAGGGAGATGAGCATTGGCCTGTTCCTTTAATTTGGGTCCTCCAACAGCATGTCATTTAATATCAGGCTCTGATTTGCAAGAATAGATTCTTCTAGGAGAGGAGATATTTTTAGAAGGTATTTTGATTGGCACCACTGACACATCTCATACAAGAGGCAGAGCTCCCATCACTACCCCAACACTCCTCAGCTTCTCCAAAAATCCTGAGGTCAATCTCCTCAGGAGATTCTTGTTCACTTCAGGAGAGTTTCTTGTGCTTTTTGGGAGGGAGGGAGGAGTGAATGGAGCACTCCTTTCCTTACAGGCACTGCTTTCCAGGAGTTAGGCTCTTCTCTAGAAATGAATGCTAGACTTCTTTTTCTTTAAATTCACAAGCAAAAGCAAAGCATGTCACAGTCATGTGTCTAGGAGCCAGGACAGAGCCAAAAACAACTGAGCTGAGGCAACTTTCAGTCAAGCAGAAGCAACCCACAAGCAAAGGCAGTAAATGAAAATAGTTTGGAGTACTAGGTCATCTTCCAGAGCTCAATGCTTGGTAACACTGAATATGGCTGACACAAAGCAAAGAGCAGGACACAGATTCTCAGGAATCTGCTGCTAAGAATGAACCCCAGAATCCTCAGGACTGGAGAAGATCTCTGAGATCACAGAGTCCAACCACTAACCCAGCACTCCCATGCTCACCACTAAACCATGTTCCCAGGCACCACATCTCCATGCTTCTTCAACACTTCCAGGGATGGAGACTCCACCACTGCCCTGGGCAGCCTGAAAAGCCTCTTGGTGAGGAAAATGTCATCCTGACAGCAGATTCCACAACCCAAGGCGTGAGGCATGAGCTCACTACAAACAGGATCACTAACCACCACAGTGAATTGTACTGGGCTGAACCTGAGACACACTGCTGCTCTAGGACAACCTCCTCTCCTGCCAACCTGACTTGCACATGCCAGAAGGAAGAGTGAAACACATGGTGCATTTTCAAGTGCATTCAAAACCTTGGAAGCCAAGTGTTTCCCAACAACAGCCAACACAAAAGTAATTGTATCAGAAACAAAGAGCCATCACTGCAAGTCCATTACTCCATAGCCTCAAAGGGTCCAAAGGGCCAAGCAGGCTGAAAAGCCAAACTATTACACATTTTCACCTCCCCAGACCTAGAGGATTCCCAGCTTTGGAAGAGATATGGCAAATTTTTGCCATCAGCATAGCTGGAACAAGCTGTGGTAGGAAGCAGAGCCATAATGCAGCCATTGTGCTCCAGCACTGCCACCTCACTCCAAGGGTGAGGAGGGGCAGGGTGACCACCAGAGATGCTGGGATGTTTTAACCCAGGCAGACCTTACTACAAAGGGAAATGTCCCTTGGAAATGCTCATCCAATCTCTTGCAGTAAATGCCAGGACTTTCAGAGTGATACTAGGCAGCAGTAAGCTAGCAGGCAATTACCCTGATTAAAACAGGGTGGAGCCAAGGGAGACTCTCCCATGGTTTATTACCTTCTCCAAGACATCTCTGTGAACAGAGAGACAACACTTCTCTGTTCAGTTCTCTCCTCTAATGTGTGTCAAAACCTGATCAGAGGTACAATGGAGATGATTAATCCTTGAGGAAGTGGGGCAGCTGCTGTTCTTCTCAGCAGGGGGGGGCAGAGGGTGCTACCTATTTGCTTCACTGCACTGGAACAGACAACAGCATAAGCCATGGTTAAGTAGATAATCACAAATTCTCAGAACCTCCTTTATCTCACCAAGCATCAGCTAAACAAATAAAGCAAGATGCTTTGGGACAAAGTTATTCTCAGAAATGAAGTGAAAGACAGGAGAACTCCATTACTTCAATTCATAGTCCCAGTTGCAGCAGGTCAGCAGTTCTCAAGGGCAGCAAGGACAGGCACACAGACATCCCAGCACTCCTCATCTGGACAAAATCCCCAACCAGCAGGCAATGAGCTCATTGCAAAGCTCCAGTCAACCTCTTCACGACCACAGGGAAGAAAACAACAGAAAGAGGGGAGAAAAGGCTTCAGCAGACAGGGATTCCTGGAAATTCTGGGGTCAGTCCTCAACCTAGGAGAAAGATTACAAAGTTTTCTCTCAGGGCTAATAAATCTAAGTGGAAACAAATATTGTTCCAGCAAGACCCAGAAGAGGAACATTACTTTATGTACTGGTTGAGACATTCAAACACCTACATCAGAGAGAAAAAACCACAACAAAATCCTACTAGAAAGCTCCAAAAGGGGGAGGGGGGAAGTTCCAATTACATAAAGCAAACGTTTAAAGTAGCCAAGTGCTCTGGATGCAGATGGTTGTTAACAAGCAGATAAGAAGGAGATGAAAGCGATTTTGAGGAGTGCCACAACATCAGAGCAGAACAATAAAGAGAGGATTCCTATGGCAGAGTCACCGAGGAACACTCAGCAACAGCCTCTCCTTAGCAGGGGCCACTTTGTCTCCCTGCTGCTGCAGCCTTGCAGTCAGCACTTGCCCCAAATATCAACCAAAAGCTTCTGGGAGTTTACAACCAAAACCTTCACAGGCATGACAACAATGAAGAAAAGAAAACACACCACATAAAATCATCTCTGCACATTATCCTCTCTCTGAGTTGCACTGCTGAGCACCACAGATTTTCCAAATGCCATCTTTAAGTTGGGAGAAGGATGGAAAAGGGAAAGGACAAGGGGGAAAGTGGCTGCAAGACAACCGGTTCCTGCACACCCCAACCACTGGCCCAAGCAGAGAGCAAACCTTGGCCTAGAAGAAGCTCTAGTGAAAACATTACCAGAGGAGAAAGGGGGAGGAGATGGCAAACATGCAACTGCTGCTCGTGGCACGGAGAGGGAAAGAGCAAAGGGGAAAGAAAACTCTCATTCAGGCAGGAGGAATTCATCTGCATGCACAGAACTCAAGGAACTACAGCTGGTCATTTTCACCAGCTCCTCATAAAGCCACCGAAAGGCTTCATCAAGTCATTTTCCCTTTAATTTATCCCACCAGAGCATCTTGTCCTAGCACATATTCACCTGCTCAAGCACAGGAAAACACAGGTAAAATAAGCAAGTCCCTTTGCAGAGCAGCTAATCTGCTTAGGGCTTACCTGTACCCAGCCTGAAGAGGCAGCTGGTTGCAGGAGTTTAACATAACCAAAGCACACCTGGTAACAGCAAGCTAAGGGGGGGGGGGAAAGGCAGATCTCTGCCATGACAACCAGGATGGGTTGTGAAAGCTTTCTCTCTCCAGAGGATATTGCTCTGAAAATAAAGAGCACCTCAACAGGCAGCAAAGAGGAGAATTAGCTGCAAAGATAACCAGGACTCCTTAGCTTAAACAGAGCTGGGCATTAACAGGAGAGCAGAGTTAAGGCAGAGGGAGAGGAGGAGCACTAGGGCACACTTGACAAGTCCAAGATTCACACACAAGAGTGAACAAGCACAGAACTGCTGTAACTGGAGAGAGATGTAATTTCAGCCTGTTAGTAAAGAGTTCAAACAACAGCTCGTGTTCATAAAAAAGCAGCTGAAAAAAACAACCCCAAAGCAGCAATGTTGCAGGTTTCAGAGCTAACACACAAGACAATGTCAGCCAAAGCCTGCAGGTAAGACTTCCTACAAGCATCCCTTCTGAAAACTAGGTTTAAATAACCAAGAGTTAAGTTGTTTCAGGCTTTTTGCCCATTTTGAGAGGCAGGAAGAAGAGGCTGGTGGGGGGAGTGAGCAGGGCTGAATATGGAAAGCTGTCTTTAGGCACAATGTGAATCATCAGACTGAAGAAATTTCTTGAAGTGGCTGGCTACTACTCAGATTGATTTAAAGCAGCAAAGCTTTGGCCAATAGATGAGTGATGAACCTTTGAGAAGTCCTTAAGATCACACTCAGGTGTATTTATGATAATGAAACATCCTTGAAAATAAATCAGTGTTCATTTAATCTGCCTGGACACAGCAGCAGTGGCTAATGCCTGGAAAGATGTTTCTAATGGGGTTGTTCCTTCAAATTCTTCTCTGCTGCCTCAGGATAAACAACAGCTTCCCTCTGACTTCCAGGTATTTCTGCAAATGGCAGGAGAGCTACCTGCAACACAGCAGCAGAGAGAGAATAGCTGCCCTGTTTCAGCCTGAGACAGTAAAAAGCCAATACCACAAAATGTTGCATACATGGAGCAAGAGCCCTGCAAGTGTTCTGCATTCAAAATGCAGATCCACAGAAGGCTAATTGTCTCATTTATTTGAAATAGCCAGCACTGGAATAGCAGAAGTCACATGGAGAAGGGCTTCAATTCACACAAAAATAAGCAGATTTAGCTGCTGCAACTTTTATTCATGCTACTGTCCCAGCCTAGGAAAGGGAACAGCTGCAAAACAGGAATATTCTCCCCTTGGGCACTGGGATGTGGGCTTCCAGCAGAGAAAAAAAGCCACTAGGAGCATGGACAGCCATCACCTCTTCACATCAAACTGCCCAGACCACGAACTGGGACCACAGGAGTTCAGTTCTGTCAGGAGCTGCCAAAGCCATGCAGAGCCAAGATCACCAAGCACCAAAGCACCTCCAGAGCTGCCCATCTCCTGCTCAGCTCTGCCCTCCAGATCAGACTCCTGTCCTGCTCCATGTGCAGACACAGAGGGGAACTCTCTTCTCACTGACAACCCAGCAGCCAGGGAAGGACAGGACCCGAAGCAATGACAAAGGGCAGATGAAGAGGCACCGTGCCCAGCTGCAGGGCTGTTGCACCACACACACATACCTTCCTAAGAGGGTGCAGGAAAGCACACAAGGCATGCAGAGGCCATCAGCAGCTGCCACACCCACCTCTGAACACATACACCTCCTTCTCCAGCACTCACTGCTGCTCACTCGGGCTGCTCACTCGGGGTGACAGCAGCACACAGTGCTTTTGCCACCCAGAATGCAGAAGCAAGTAGGAAAAAACATCAGGTGAGGGTGGAAAGCACTGAGTTATCTATCACTTGATGGTTTGGGCATCTGTTCTGCAGTGCAACACATCTTTACTTGACATAACATAGTGAGAACCAACTTCCACAGGCACACACAGCTCCTGTCCAGCCAGACTGCTCCATGCCTGCAAGGCCATGGAGAAGGGAAGAGCAGCACTCAGAACAGCCATGGGCTCAGGTGCTGTGGCAGTCAAAGGAGGTGACCTCTCCAAAGCTAAATGGGCAGAAGAAACGTGTTAACTAGTAGTTAGCTTCTGATGCAGACAGAAGCCAAGGGCAGGGCAG
Organism: Galbula dea; assembly: GCA_013399015.1. Taxonomy (NCBI): domain Eukaryota; kingdom Metazoa; phylum Chordata; class Aves; order Piciformes; family Galbulidae; genus Galbula; species Galbula dea. The sequence goes on along the minus strand of VWZX01011303.1, from coordinate 674,114 downwards.
GACTGGCTGTCACCGTGCCCAAGCTTTGCAATTATGACAGAGGAGAATCAGAAAGTGGCTGTGCAGAGCCCAGCAAGGAACCAGCTGTGACTTCCAGCCAGGAGCCAGCCACATCCAGAGGGCAGGAACCAGCCCAGGGACCAGCCCATGGCAGCCTCCTGGTCCCAAACTATCAGGGCAAGGCCAGAGGCTCAGAAGAATTAATACCTAACTCAATAGGAAGATTAAATATCTTGCTAAGAGCAGCCCCCAGATAAGATGCAGGGAAGTGAGGCACTCGTGCACTCATGTTTCAGCTGATCTGGGCAGCAGGAGTTTCTTGCTGGGTTCCTCCAAGTGACTGAACTGCAAAGTCACCCCAAGCCCAGTGCCTCTGACTGTCCTCCCCTGCCTCTGCTCACCTACCTGGGTGGAAACACAGGGCTAGGTGGATGGCTGCTGAACCACAACTCAAATTCACACCCACCTCACCAGCTGCACTCCAACATCCCTCTCAACTGTTCTTCTATCAAGAAACCATTTTTTTTTTGTGCTTTCTGCCTACCACAGCTACTGACAAGCCCTTTGCTGCTTAAGTCAGGAATGGATTGGATTTGATAATGCAGTGTAAGGTCACCAGCCCCAAAACAGCAACGTGTGGTCATTAACCAGGAGGCACCAGGGAACTCACTAACTGCAGATTGCCTTGTGAGCCATGTGAGCTACTCTGCCACAAAGACTTGCACATGGAGACAGCCAATTTTCATCCTAAGTCACCTCACAGAGACCCTCATGAACACAAACAGGGTAACAGCACCAAACACTTCACCAAACAGCACAGGAGGAGATGAGCTCCAACTGCACAAAGGCTGGGATGAATACTTCTGAGCTAAAGCAATTTTCACCTGGATTTGGAGAACAAGAGACAGCAGAATATTTCCAAAGCTTCACCTGCACATCAGAGAGGAAAGACACTGTGGCAAACACTCCCTAGATGACTACAGTTCTCTTATTTTCTGTTTGCTGGCCAAGACAAGTTCAAATCACTTTACCTAGCATCAGTTTTCCTGCTCCAAACAGAACCTAGTTAGACTTCCCTCCAACTCACACTGCCTCCCATTAATATTTTAAAGTCCTTCCTTCTACAAATAAAATCCCTGCAACATTTCTTACAACATCATTAGGTGTTACTATGGAAACTGCTAAAATGTCACAAATACAAGCCTAAAGCTCTGCTGCATAAGGAGTACCTTGAGCCTCCTTAGTTCCCTCTTGTAATTTGATGACCAAATGTTTTGAGACTAACACAAAAATCATCACCATTCTAGCAGGGGGGACTTGCAGTTTTTTTTCTTTCTGCATTGCTTTATGGTAGTGAATATTTTATTAAGCAAGCAGCCAAATGAAGTCACATCTCACAAATCCACCCCATCAGGAGGCACTTCTTAAGCTGTGCAACAACACTCAGAACTACCTGACAAATTCAGTGCTGCAACAGCCACCTGAAACTGCCCTCAGATCTGTGTCAAGCTCTACCCCTTTTCTCCCACTCCCCCTGACTGTTCCACTGCAGATGTGGGAGACAAATCATGGGGTTTACACAGTAAGGATGCATGGATTTGGATGTTAGGAAGAAATTTTTTTACCCAGAGGGTTGTGAGGCACTGGAACAGGTTGCCCAGAAAGGTTCTGGATGCCCCATCCCTGGCTGTGTTCAAGGTCAGGTTGGATGTGGCCCTAGGCAAGCTCCTCTAGTGGGTGGCATCCCTTGCCCATGGCAGAGGGGTTGGAACTAGATGATCTTTAAAAGTCCTTTCCAACTCTGACAGTTCTATGATTCCATGACTGAATCACCTATGAATTTAACAGATAAAGGGAGCTATAACTCCTTAAAATGGGTTCAATATCTCACAGAACTAAACACTGCTGGAAAGAGCATGCCTCTGTTCATTCATAAGACAGCACAGATTAATCTGCTCCAGCAGCAGCAGCTTCAGGAGCTGTGCCAGCCCAGTTCTGCCACCACTATCACAGGGAACATCTCCTTTTGCTGTTAAGACATCCTGGTTGCACATGAGCACCAGGGAGAAGAGAGCCATCTGCCAAGTGGCTCACCTTCACTAACCTGACAGCTTACAACTGACACAAGAGCTTAACCACGTCACCGTGGTGACCTCCCTGCTTGGCCCCAGCAACCAGCCCCGGGCAACTGCTGGAACACACCGGGTGTCTTGGTCTGCAGCTGGAGGCTGCTTTTGGGGAGGTGCAGACCTGCCTTCAAACACAACCAATTTGCAGTGACACTTTTGAGACACCCCCTCTTCATAAGCAGTGAACTGAAGCTCCCAACAGCCCAAATCTCTGGCTTAAATTATTTCTTATTCCTGATTTCAATCCTTTTAAATGCTCTCTATCACCAAAGCATCATCCCTCTCACTGCTGCTGTGATGCAATTTCATGAAAAAGCATGTTCCACGTGGAAAGCCCAGGCACCAGGAACAAACCCTTCACTGGGCATGCCCCTGCCAGGTACCCTTCCCATAAATAGCTTGTTCAGTGCTGAGCTCAGAGCTGGAGCAGGCATTCCAGAAAGTAACCTTATCACAGAGAAGGTCGAGGGTTTGGAGGGGGGGAAGAAAAAAAACCCCAAGAGGTGGCTGTTACTGAAGCAAACTGTTTCATGACATCCCCAAGGAGCACACTGGCAAGGCTCTCAAATGCAGAGAGCCACAACCAAAGGATGTTAGAGACAGCCCTGAGAGCAGTGGAGGATCAAACCACCCCCAGTTCCCATCTGGCTCCAGAGACAGGAAGGGGAACTGCCAACAGATTCAACTGCAATTCAGGTTTCTCTTTCCACTTCCCAGCAGAACCACTAGTCAATGCCCAGGCCTTCCCCTATTTGTATTTTTAAGTCCTTCCTTCCATTCAAGAATCCAGCAAGTAAAACCTAAGTCAATGTTTAAAGTTCCCTTCTACCTAAAGCATTGTATCCAAGGTTGGCCCAGCAAAGCCATCCAGCTCCCCAAGCCTCTGAAACGAGACACTTGCAAAACACAGCAGAGCCAGGGTGTGCCCAAAACATGCTCCCTGGAAAAATCTGTTGGGGTAATGCCAGTTGAGCAAGGAAAACATTTTCCCCCAGCTGGAAGTCTAGCACAAGGCTGCTGCTGAGCTAGTGCAACCAGAACCTAGCTATCTGCTGGGGGAGAGAACAAAGCCGGGGGGGGGGGGG
>VWZX01011303.1:653813-670879 GCA_013399015.1 Galbula dea | reverse complement strand
GGGGGAGGGGGGGAAGCCCATGTTACTGCATCATGAAAACCAAGTCTTTCAGGAAGAAAAAGACATCTGTGAAGTACATCTTCACCACCTCTTGCAGGCCACCTTTGCAACTGCTTCAGTTTTAATCTCAGCCACAGAGCAGGGGTTTTTCTGCCTTGAGTCTGTGTCAACAAGACTAAAAACACAGCTGTAAACTGTAGCTGCTTACAGATGCTGGTGTCATGCAATACAAAAGTCTTCTCCCCATCCCCCAAGCCCAGTCTATCAGGCTGCAATATTAGAGATCAGCTCTAAATGGGGCCCCTTTCCCTTGCTCAAGCACTAACTTCCATTTCACAGGAGACTGTAGGAAAGCAAGGCACCACCCCAGGGGTTTATGCCAGTTCACGGTCACAAACTTCACACACATTTTTCCTGCTGCTTCAGATGATCTTACAGGCTTTTTCTAATAAAGAAATAAAGTAAAAATGTATCCAACCCTATCCAAAGTGTCACCCACAACTCCCAAAACAGCTGAACGAGAGCTCCTTCTTACTGCCCCACTGGGTACCACTCCCAGCCCTCGGCATTGCCTTTCACACACCAGCCCAGCACAGCCTCCCAGTCCAAGAGACAGAGAAGATCTCACTGGAAACAGAACAACCCAAAACTCTGCAAGAGCACTAAAGGCATCTGTGGGGAAGATGCAGGAAGATGTTTCACCTGCATTCCAACACCCCAGCCACCCTACAGCACCTGAGCCCACCGTTACTCTGCACACACGACCCAACACAGAGTGCTGGTTGCCTTCTAGCTCCTCCCAAACAACTGGGACTTCAGCCTAGGAAGATGAATTTCAACTTACCAAACTCCCTCCAGGATGGAAGCCAACAACACTGCCTTAACTGAGGCAATGGGAGCCCCCACACCAAACACACCTAACCTCCCTTCAATACTCTAGCGAGGTCTGAAAGGATCAAGACTCAAACAAAAGTCAGAAACAACTTCTTAGGCATCCATTGTATCTACCAAAGGTATCCCAGGACCATCTTTTCTCGGAGAAATAACCAACTCCTTGCTCTTCAGATTGTTCTCAAGCAGTGCTCTCGTTTGCTCTCTTCTCTGAAAGGCAGGAGGGACTTGCAGAGCGCCCTACTTCCCCTGGATACCTGATTAAGCATTTCTGAACAAAGAACTGCTCTCTGCTCTTCTGCTTTCAAATGCAAAGCAAGAACACGTTCATGATTTGCTCCCTCTCTTCCAACCTGAAAGACACTTGAGGGACATCTCTCTTGACCAACATATAGGTGCATTCCAAGCCACTGAGGTAGGACAGATTCAAGTTCTCCTGAGTAGCTGAACAATGGAACGTTAAGCACTGTGCTTTTGTCAGTAGCTACAAGCACGGCTGGAAGGACAAGAGAAACGCCACGAAGTCAGGTAGGTAACTTGAAAGAGCCATAAAGAGTAAAGGCAGACTTTTAGGATTGCTTTGCATAGATCAGGGTTAGTGAAACCTGTTTGTGACCAGCAGAAAAAAGCATCCTCGGTCCTCCCAGAATGGGCCCTGCCATCCGAATTACAGCTCCTGAAGCCACAGGCTGGAGAAATGCTATTGAACAGCTCTGGAGGTACAGACTTCCTTACCATGCTTACCCTCTTCAAAAGTACAACCAAGGGAGAAAGAGGAGTTTCTAAACCCTGCTTCTGAGTGGACTGATGCACAAACTGCACCCACCCCTCAAACAGCCCCCGGACCAAGTACCACACACATCCCTCTCCAACACAGGGCTTTGAAATGACTGCTGACAAAAGCACTTCTCAGTGAGAAATCTTCATTACTACTCAAGGCCAGCAATTTCCCACCAGTAAATGGGGATAATTGAAGCGTGCTTAGGCATCGTGGCCAAAGGCATTGGACTAACCACAACTGAACACGCTGGAGGTGCTGCCTGAGCCTCATAAAAGGTGGTGTCAGAAGTCAGTCACTAGGAACTTGAGTTGACTCTCAGCAGCCTGATGTAACTGCCATCAAAACAGATAAGAAACCTGAACTAAAAGCTGAGTTCCATTGAAATATTTGGGTTTGCTACCTTTGCAGAAAAGTTTTCCATGGCACACCAACTGAAGTTAGGGATTGCAGAGACTAAATCCCACTCAGCAGCTCACGATTATGTTGCTGCTCAACACAGGTAACTAATCGGCCAAAAGTAACTGACAAGCTCTGATGAAAGCAGCCTGCAGCGAAACGGGAGACAAGCAAAGAGAAGAGCAACTGCTCTGAAGATGTACAAGCCACAGGAACTATTTTCTATTTATATGTGCAGCACAGGGCCACAGACACCCCAGAACTTTGGTTGCTAAACCACCACCCGGCCACACAAGCCAGAGCCCAGGCAGCAGCCCTCGGGCACCGGGAGGAATTTGCATGCCCTGCTCCGAGTGACCTTTCACAAACAGCAGTTCCTGAGCCTACCACGGCTGACAGCAGCGTTTGGGCCCTCTCAAAGTTTAGCACAGGTTTCAGGCTCGCAGATGGCTGCTGCCTACAGTCCCAGCCAGCCAGCCAGCCAAAGAAGTTTAGGATGATTCTCCACAGGGGAAGCTCCAAGCTGCCTTTCTCACCACCGAGCAGAGGCAAAGCCTGATCCTACCTCTGCCGCACACCCTCTGAAAGTGACACCTAAGAGATCTGGGCTGTGGCAGCAGTGAGCTGCGCCTTACTAATCTAAGAACAAATGGAATGCAACCTGGTGGTCCTGGATCCATACAAGCCCAGGAATACATCAGGAACCAACCCTGGCAGCCAGAGCTTGCTTTCCCCATCAGCTGCAGGATAACCAAGCCCACAGCTGGCAGAGCTTCCCAAAAGAGGTGTAACAAATACCTCCCTGCTTTGTTTATGCACGGCATGACAGCCTGCTTATACACCTGACCGACAGCAGCTTCCTGGGCAGCAGGTCTATGACTGCTTTAGAAAGGCCTACCTGTTTCTGACAGATCCCTCACACCACTGGAACGAGGCAGTTCCTCAGGGAGATGCTGCTCTCTAGCCAAGATCAGGCAGGCCAGAAGAGCACAAAGTCTGGCCTTGACCAGATGCTCATTCTGGAATGCCACCATGCCAGAAAAACTCAAAGGTCAGCTCTTATCTAAGCATGATGTAAACATGCCTTTGTTTCTTTTGCATGCTTCTACTTGAATCCCAGAAGCAGTCAGTGGCATGGCCACTTGAGCTACAAGGCACAGTGTTTGCAGCATAACTTAGTAAAGATCCAGAAGGCAGGAAGCACCTTCTTGGGGGAAGGCAGGGACACCCAGGAGTAATATACAGCACGGGATGCTGGCTGAGGGGTGAGACAGAAGTTTTTACACTCTAAGATATTTCATCTCACTGGCAAAATGAAAATAATCAGGCTGAATCTTCCTTCTAGTAAGTAAATCCACCAAGCTGCAGAACCCAGCCTTACTTGAGCAATCCTGCAAAGAGCCTTCCCTGCTCTGTGTTCACACAAACACAAAACAATGGCTCTGTACAATGAGCTGGCCCAAGGCAGCTTCCCAGTGGAAAAGTCAGCTCTTCCCCTTCCTGTCTCTTAGCACTGCTTTCAAAAGAATGATATTTAGATGTACTCAGATGCTTCTACCAGCTCTTAAGGTAGACTTCAGGAGTTTCACTAACAAGCACAAACATGCATTCAGCCTCAACCTCAGTAATGCCCCAGCTCAGAGACAGCCAATGTCAAAGCACTCATGCCAACAGGACAGTCAATGCTGGGAAGGCTAATTACTAAATACCCACAGGCATCAACTTTAAACGAGGTTTGGTGGACCTGGCCTAGATGCCAACATGCATACACACCAGCTTCTGAACCTACAAACAATAGAAGGATCATTCTTTTTATGAGCTTTAAAATCTCTGGCTTTTTAAGAGTCTTTGGGAGGTTGGGGAATGTAAAGGCATGACTAACATAAAGGGCAGGGAAGTCAGCAAAGAATTTCATGCATCATGTCTCTGAATACCACACTTCCTCTTGGGATTAAGATGAGTGGCAAAGAAATTTCACTTTGCTAGACAACATCATGGATCTGTGAAAGCCACAATCTGGGAAACTTCACATTGCTTTGGATAGAATTTTAATCAAATGTTTCCTCTAATAACAATTACAACACTTCTAAAAGCAATTCTACCACTAGGCCCAACAGTTAAGTTTGTGGACATTATAGAAGAGGAATGAAGTTATTCAACTCTCTCCTCTAACAGCACAAAAACTCCTTCATGTCCAGCCAGCAGGGATCACATGCTCAGCTACTAGCTCTGCACTGGGAGAAAGTCAAACCCAGGCCACATTTAAAGACTTCACATACCAAAATTCATCCTATGCTAACATCCCAAAACATGATGTGACATTTAACTGGAATGCAGCCCTCAAGAGCTGTAACATCTGTTTATCAGCAGTCATCCACATGGGCGTTTTTGGAGGATGCTGAAGTTACCAAGCACACACACTGTTCACATCCACCTACCTCCTTCAGTAAAACCTGTGTCATGCAGCAGCATCACTTTGGACAACAGGCATCAAAATACAACTCAGTTATGTCTCCAGAGAGATCTGAATCAACCCAGAACAGCACAGGTATGCAAAAGTCCTGGTAACTGTTTCCAGCCTTGATCAAAAAGCCATTCACATTCCAAAGAGGATCCCTGTGGCTGCTGCAGGGAGCTCTGCGTCGACTGTAGCTGCTTCACAGGCTGAGGTTTGGGTTCAATAGGTCCATCAAGTTGAGAGAGATCATCTACTGATGCTAGCAAAATTTTGCACACACAGGACACAGAATATGGCCTTTGAAGAGATGGCTGCAAAATACTGTGTCAGGCACAGGCACTCTTGAGTATGGGAGAAAAATTCCCCTTCTTCCTTGACCTGTCTCAAGACCTTTTGCCTTGACAAGGATCTTCCTCCTCCACACACAAACTGACACCTAATACTTATGCAAACAGCATCCAGTTAACAACATAATTATGAGGCTGTTGTCATCACTTAATGCAACTCACAGGCAAGAAGAAAATTCCCAACAGTAATTTCCCACATTCAAGAAGAGCTCACACTCTCACTTGACACTTCCACTGGCACTTGGACCAAATCTTTTCAGAACTTTTTTCCTCCAGGCAGCTCTTTTAACAAAAAAGGTGATTTCCCCAGTCACAAGTATTCTGCCAGCTACAAACACTCAGACAGGAGCCACTTTACAACGCAGATTCCCACTGTAAAGAGACCAACATTTCACTTCAGTGGCCAGGTCCAACACATCCTGGACAAACCCAGTTAGAGCATCTGGGGTTTGTATCTGCAGCATTCTTGCACCACTCCAACCAGTCAGTATTTCCAGGACTTGCTACTCCACAAAAATAGCAACAACTACTGCATGCAGGAAGAATTTGATCTCCAACGTTGCATGTGCTGCAGAACACACCACGCCAGCCTCGACACCTTTGATCTAAGCCCAGCCAAAAAGAACTGTCCCTACAAAACCCAGATCTTCCACCTTTCCCCTCCCTCTGCCTCCCACCAGAGGTTAAGCAAAGCACTCCTGCTACTCACAGCGGTACGTGGGGTTGTTCTGGGTCTGCTTTGGTCAGTTCCTCCTCTTCGACGTCAGACTCCCCTCCCGAGCTGCTGTCGGTGACATCCGAGTCGAAGGCCTGCTCGCTGGCTCTCAGGTTGGCCATGCCGCTGGCCGTGAACCTCTCCAGCTCTTCCGATATCGAGTCGCTCTTCAAGAAGCTGCTGAGGCCTTCTGAAGTCACCGTCTCACTCGCAGCTTTCCTCAAGGCTGCTTCTGCTTTCCTGGTCAGCATCAGCTGGCTTCGATGTCTCAGGGGGTCCAAAGGTGGAAGCTTGCTCAGAGTTTTCTCCAAGAAGCCACCCAACTGCTGCTGGATGTGTCTCTCCACCTGCTTCGCCTGCACTACCTGCAAACGCTTCTGCAGCCTGCGGGCACGGTTCTCGATGTCTGCCTGCCGCCGCAGCAACGCCCTCGTCCTCATCTCCGAGTCGAGAGCGCTGTGGTGACCGGCCAACAGAGAAGGTTTCTGTTCCTCCAACTTACTGCTCCCAAAGTCAGAGTGACTAGCAACACAGGGCAACCTAGTCTCTCCACTGCCACCCTGGAGCACCCGCTGTTGCTCTGTGGAATTAAGGGAAGATTTGTTTGCAGTGCTATTATTGCTAAACGGAGCTGTGTGCTCTGCATCAAGGCTTCTATGTGGAAGAGTGCAATTGGTCGACCCGGTCTTCAAGTCCCCCAACTCAGAACCTCCTGCATTATAGTCAACCCCCTGGAGGGCAGCAGAAGGAGGAGCACACTTACCACCGTTCAGAGAGCTAGAGTTTTCATGGTCTGAATTGGTACTTTTGGCCAATTTCTTGGCCAAGCCATTTACAGGCGCTTGCGGGAGAGGTGGCTGGCTGTTACTACTCATGGTTTTTAGATTCTCCAATGTGAATTCCAACACTGGTTGTCTCCCCAACAGATCACTTGTTTTCAAGAAGGACTGAGATAAGAGAGAGTGAGATTTAAGGACTGTCTGCTTGTTGAAGACTCCTTGCAGCTTCAGAGGCTCTTTTGAAGAAACAGATGTTACATCCGAGCAGAGATAAGAGGCCACTAGCGGCTGCAGCTTGCCCAGCTCTTCCTTCGTAGGGTTGGTTCGGAAGTCTAAAGTGGGATCCTCCGGAGCAATAGCTTTCCTTTTGGTGCCGTTGGCAGCCAGGAGGATGTTGTTGGCGTTGCCGTTGCTCTCGGCACTGCCAGGCGACAAGGTGGAGGACGGGGGAGCCAGCTTGAATCGGATGTGGTGAGCTTCAGCTGCTGCGTCAGTGAGAGCGGGCGCCATCGCAGCCATTCAGCACAGAGAGACGGGAAGTCCACCCTCTCCCGGTGCCGAGGCCAGCTCCACTGCCTCCCACTGCCTCTCCCAAGGGCAGCCTGCAGAAGGGAAAGGAAAAATGAAAGTTAGGCCTGGCACTTCTAGAGAAATCCAACAGAAGAGACGGTTAACGGCAGCGTGACTTAGCGACTCGATGCTCTCGGTGAAGCCACGTAAGCTCCACATCCTCCCGCTGTGACCACCAGCCCTGTGCTCAAGTGGAGTCATCTGGGCACCAGGCAGCTAAAAACAGAAGCAGCCACACGTAGGCTGGTCCTCAGAATCCCCAGAGCACAGAGGTGGCTACTGTTGTCACCCTTCAGCCCATCCGCCCAGCACACCAGCCTCCTTCCGGGCCTTCATGAAAGGTCTGGCCCTGGTTACATCTGTTCCTCAATGCCAGCAGCTCACCAACTTCATCTTTAAAATCCTTGAGCTCCATCTCTGAGACAGTTTTCAGTGCTTCTACTGCCAGCTCAGGTACGTTAAAACCAACAAATGAGAACTGTAACATGTAACAGAGACAGGGCTTGAGAGAAATAAATCTCCACATGCTCTAATTCCCAGCAGCTGCAAACCCAGCACCGCTTCCCTGGAAGCCCTGGATTTGAAGGAAGTCCTTTCCCTGGTGCCTGTGAAAACTTCTTTCCCAGAAGGACATTTCCAAGTAAGCCAGGTGATTTCCAGTGTTAGCTCTTCCCGCTTCTCTTTCAAGAACATGGATAAAGATTAACCCACGTGCACACCATGACAGAGCTGATGCACACCCTGACTGTAACAGCGAGCCATGGCTTAACTCAACTAGCTCAAACAAGTGGAGTAACCAGAGACCTTTCCTTCATGTACACTGCAGCCATTTGCTACCCACCTTCCAGTTTCTCCTCCTTTACCACTCAAAGTGTCAGTGTTTTAATGCCTTTTTCAACCTGCATTCACAGAACCCCCAAGCTGTGCTAACACTGCAACAGTTACTTGTCCTATTGCTGCAAGATTTTCCTAGCACCTTCATAAGCTATTTCCATGTAAATGTAATAAGAAGTTGCCCTCATCTCCTGATATACCAATCCTCTCATTTCACATCAATTTGCATAAGCTTGTTGTAGCTGTTCATTAACACACCCCAGTGACCAAATTAATAAACCACTTTAGAGGAAAAGCCAGGACTAGCTGAAGTTTAAATTTTGCTCATTCAACACATTCGACAACCAGTTGTGCTTCCAGCCTCGTTCAGCTGCACCACAGTTGCTCCCCAGAGCCAAACCAGGTGCTTCCCCACAACAGGGACCACAGAGAGACAATAAGGCTGAAAAACACTAAGTACTAAAACTTGAATTCTTGTGAAAAGGCAAAGCCAAGTGAGAGAAACAAAGCCACACCCCCGTGGAGGGCAGGACCACAGGACAAGCTCAAAGGTAGTTGCTCTGTTTGGTTTTGAGTGAGCATGGATGTTGGCCAACTGGCAGACCCCTCACTGGGTCTGTAATTCAAACCGTTCCCAGTCTTGCTAACTCACTCTCACTGAACCCTGTTAGGTGACACAGAGGAAGAGGGCAGGGAAGAAAGGACACACTCAAGAGGGACTGGTGAAAAAAACCCTGAACCTATTGTAACAGAAGTACAGAGGCAACAGATGTGGGTTCAGACTTCAGCAGTCCCCTGCTGACAGAACTTGGGGAGTAGTTTGGAATCAACTATACCCTGTCCTCACTGAAAAAAGGATACTGCATGCCTACCAATTTACTGCACACTCACTGAAAACAGCTTCTAGTCACCATTTGGGTCCATAAATAAAGCCTCAACATGACTTATTCAGGGAGGAAGGCAAAAAACAAAAAAAAGGAAAAAGAAAAAAGGAAGTTGCAGGGAACTTTCCACTTGTAGTTAAGACACCCTTGGGAGAGGAGGGAGGAAGACTCTCAGAATAAAGAAGTTCCTCCACTCCAGCCTCCTGCCAAGACCTTCACTCCAAAGACATGTACACTTGGAATGCTGCTCTCAGTAGGCACTCTCAGTTCTGCAGGAATACACTGGTCTGCTGCCCAAAGCAAGGCTCTGGAGCAGTGCTCTTCACCACAACTATCACCACAGCCCTGCAAGGTATCAAGAACAGCTTAGGAAATAAGCCATTGAGGAAAAGTAAAAAAAAAAAAGCCCAAAGCCCTGCACTTGGTGCTGAATGCAATGATTCTTTACAAAGGTATCTGCAGGACACTGCAGCCATTTAGGAGCTCACCTAGGCTGAAGGGTGCTTTAGAGCAAATGGGTAGGTCACCAGCTTCAGTTACATTAACAGAAGTAGAAAAGGGAAGCAAAACTTTTCATGCTGCTTTTTCCTTCAGGTTAGTAAACTCACTTTGGAACAAAAACTCTCCTCCTAAGCTACTGCAACCCTCCTTGGCTTCACTTTTAGTTGGGTAGACAGCATTTCAAATACTTGGGAAGCCTGGAAAGCCTCCCTTAAGAATAAGCCTTTGTTCTAGTGGCTTAAAGATGACCTCCAAAAGTTATTGGGTGTATTTTTGTAATACCATTGCAGACCTTACACACTAGCTCGAGTTTTCCAGCACTGAATTAGATCTCTCCTCTTATCAACAACCCTTGGAAAAAACACTAAGTAACCTTTGTAAGCATGTTCCCCCTCCTCTAGTTAGAAGGTTTAGTTTAGAGCCATATTACATTTATCAGTAATTTCTTCCCAACAGGGAACTAGAGGGGAGAGAGCAGGAAAATCTCTGTGAGGTGACCACAGGAAGGAGAAATAAAGAAAAGGAAAAGGCATTCAAGTGGAATTCTGAGGAACTCTCAGAGCCTTCTGAGAATTTGGACAGTAATTCCAAGTACTATCTTGGATCCTCTATCTGTGCCTGGGACTCAAACCATGCTAGCAAGTTCTACCCAAATTGCTATCACCCCTCAGTATTAGTAAAGTGATGTGACCCCCACAGGTCTCTTATTTCAGTGTTTCTCCACTAAGGGTCTACAGCTCCCAGCACTCAAGCTGACAGGTATGACCAAAAGGCTTTTCCTCCTGCAGAAGTCATCCTGGTAGGCAACTGTCAGAGTAACTGCTTTATCACTCCAGCATCACCACCACAGCATACTTGCTGCAGTACAAGCTCCAGCTCTGCCTCTTAACAGCTGCAGCACAACACCTCATGTGGGATTGCACTTGGGAAGATCCAAAAGGAGCTTCTCCTGCAAGGCCACCGCAGCATTTACACCACCTCTTCAGGTAATACTCAAAATCCACCAGCACGTTCTTGATTTTCACATTCAAACTAGAGCACTGCCAGAGCAGTTAGCATTAATTAACAGAGGCAAGATGAAAGGCTCTAAGCAAGCAGGTAAAACCAGGGTAACAGTAACTCGCCCATCTTCCCTGGCTTCCCAAGGAGTGCACGCCAGGCCACCGAGGAGGGAAAGTCACCAGGTCTACTCAGGTGGCTTCACCCACAACTCTACATCAACTACCCCAACATCCAAACTCTTTCTTACTGCTTTTTTAAACACAGAGCAGAGGGAAGTGGGAATAAGGTCAAGGCAACGTTGGGATGTTAGCAGAGGCCCAAGAACAGGGCCAGTCACACTATACCCCGCAGCAGCTATCGGGTCACAACACCCCTGAAAACAATCCTTCAGTGTGCTGACTTATTCAAGACAGTCTGCTTTTAACACCCAATTTTACAACCAGACCCTGAAAGGAGAACTGGGTTTCCAAGCACATGATTTTGTGCAACACCTCAGGAAGAAAAAAAAAAAAAAAGCCCCAAATGAATACAGGAAGTTTTTGTTCTCTGAAATCTTTGTGGCAAAGAGTTTCAGAGAGAGAAACCAGGCACCTCTGCTTCCAGTGAAGTTCAGGAGAAGATCAGGGGAGCTGAGCCCTGGACAGAGAAGGTGTCAACAGCTTCTCCTTTGCCTACCAATCTAAAACACTCACTCCAGTTCTCTCCTGAAGAGCTCTCCATGCCCTTCCACTAGCAGATTTTCTCACAGACACAAGTCCCTCCACGACCACCCTTCTCAGGCTACCGAGCCCTGCACCCACATGGCTACATTACATCACTCCCTCCCTGCACTGCTCGGTGGCAAACACCTACCTTGCATATTCCCTGCATTACAGTTTAAACCCTTGACATTGTATTCCAAATTCCTGCACAGAGTCTAGTTTCATCACATGCCAAACCACCCTGGGACTGCTCCTTACAGCCGCTGCAAGGCCTCCATGCTTCCTCAGATCTCCTCCTAGGAGGCTCTCACCCAAACTCACCTGGGCACATTCCCCTTGCATAAGTGACAGACAGAAGAGGTTATGGGTAGTCATGCAGAGACCTAAGTCCAACACACACCTGAAGGACAAATAACCTCTGTGTTAGATGCAAGCCTCCCCTCAACTGACTGCACAGTCACCTAACAAGCCTCTTCACCTCCCAAGTTCTGTCCTACCCAACGCACAGGTTTTGCAGAGGACACACACACAAAGGTATTGTTGCATTAGAAATGGTAAAGGCAAAGCTACCCTGAAGGAATTCAGTACTGTATCAATTCCCAGCTCCTGAATGTGCACTCTGGAGAGTGCAGCCAACTCTTCAATTGGTGTGCTCCCAAACACCTTTTAGAGAAATAAAAATAAAATTTAAAGACCCAAACTTACCAGAATAAAATCCCTCTGCCCTTCATTCTGCAGCTGAAATACATCACCTATGCTTCTAACCTCAGCAGCCAGACCCATTTGAAATGCAGGCAACTCAACACACAGCCTAACACCCTGAGCCCTAGGAATATTTTCCACATCAAAAACGTACAGCTACCCAAAGTTCTATTATGCAGAGCAGATCCTCTCCATGCCTTCTGTTATCACCTTTCAACATTTTAGAGTTGTTCAGACAGATGTTTACCAATTTAGAGAGAGATTTACAGGAGAAGCAACTCTCAAAGCTTTAATTAAGGAAACGTGACAAGCAAGAACAGGACGATAAACTTATCGATAAGGCAGCTATCACGTGCAGCCTGGCAGCTGTGCACTTAAGAGTGACCTACATTTGGGAAACAGCAGCCTAAGAACACACATGAGAACCACAGCCTTTTACAAGATCTACACAAGCACCTTCCACACACATTAACACCACAGGCTCACACCTAATCTGCCTGGGAAAAAATAAGAATTTTAATCTAGAGACTATCCCAGGGAATGGTGCTCAGGCACTGGAACAAATAAAGATATCACTGAGCTCCACGTTTACAGCCTTTGTTCCCAACAAGAAGTCCTCAAGATTCAAATCAAAGCTGCTGTTTCCCACTTGCTGCTCCTCAAAAGTGGGCAGCATCTCTTGGTCAACTCTAAACAGCAAGGGGAGGCCTCTCCCTCCTCCTTCAAGAAGAATTTTCTTTTCTGCCTGTGTGAATTCTCTCTTGGACATAAATAAAACAAAGCAACTGCATAATCTGAGGGAGAGGAGGTTTTATCAATACGATGTCAGAAAGAAAAACAAAAGCCACCAAGCAAGATTAACTGTTACTTCCCCAGTCAGAAGGCTGGCAATGGGAACCATATCAAGCAAGAATGCCTCCACATGGAAAATGAAGTGGCTGCAGATAAAAATACCCACTGCTGTTAAGTCACTCCTCAGAACAAAGTTGCTGTTTACAGTCAAACCAAAAGAAGTGTGGCTTAAAAAACAAGAATGGGACATTTGCACCAAGAAGCAGTCCAACAGAGAGCAAAAAAAAAAAAAGTGATTTAATTGTGAAATCCGGGTCTCCCCCATCCAGGATCTGAGAGATTTTGTTTTTCTTTCACATAATCTGGGCAAGCTGCCCAGGAAATATGAAAACCTGAACCCAGGACTCAGGGAGCAAGTCAAACAAAAAAACCAGAATTGCCTTTTAATTTTAAAGACACATTTTCATTCACTAGGTGTGGTCTCACCAACTTTTGCTCAAAAGCATATGGCTGTTCCCAAAAACTTTTACTCCCCCTTAGTGGCACCACCTTACTACTTCACATTTTAAACCAAGGCACAGACTGTTACTACAGAAAGTCTTTCAGAGTGCCTTGTGTGAACTGGCCTTGTCCTCAAGAGGAACTAACAGACTAGAGAAGAGCAGAATTAAGTGTCTCTGACCACTTGATCCCTGCCCAATCTGGTAGACTCATCTCCAGCTGAGTTTAAATACCTGATTTTGAACAGAGTTCAGAACACAGTTCCCCTGGACATGTATGCTCAGCTAACTGCAGATCTCAGCTTTTATTGCTCCTAGGATCTAGAGGAGAGAGAACAATCCACACAGACTGCCATGGCAGCAACTCAAAACCAGGTGACATGAACTCCAGGACAGAGATCCTCACTTAATAGAAGGTGATGTCCAATCACACATCACAGGTTGCTTTTTATGGGCTGTAATTACAGCCTGAACTCAGTTTGCTGGTTCTCATTTAGTGTCAGGTAACTTCATGGTAACCTTTCCCATCACATCCTCTGTCACTGCACACTTCAACAGGAAGTTACAAAGATTGCAGAGAGAGAACTGCTCATGTCTGATAGAGCTGAAAATGAGAAATCTTTTTAAGGTCTATCTTCTGCCAATGCCTCTGAGGTCTGAAGCAGTTCCCAGTACTCTCAGAAATATACAATTCTAGGAGCCTGTATTTAAAATAGCTAGTTTTCTTTACAACACAACACTTCTCTGCAAACTTAAAAACACCAAATCTGCAAAAAATAAGTTTGCAGCAAGAGATGAAGTAAGGAACAGATGACTGCACGGCCTGTTCAGGCTGACAGCTACTCCCATTTCCTCTCTTCAGATGCAATTTTGTTATCCTTTTGCCTCGTTTTATTAGACAAACAGCACAGTTTCATCACTAAATTCAGATCCTGTGCTGTCAAAACTCTGTCCTCCAGAATTAAGTCTTCACAGCTATTAGCATATCCCATTTCGCTGTTTGTCTCATTCTCTCAAGCGAGTTCTGCTTTGGCAGTCATCTGCTGACAGCAGTTCAAGGCAGGGGGAGATACATACTTATCTTCTAACTTTCCTTGAAACCCCAACAGGACCTTATCCAAACTCTCCTCTTCCAAAACCACAGCTCTGAACCCAGGCCGAAGAGGACGCACGCAGGCTTTAATGGAACTATGTTTATTCAAGTCCTGCAGCACCAGGACTCTTCCTGCTTTGAGTGTGACAATTCCTTGCCCAGCTGAGAAAAAGCAGAAAGTCCTTCTTCCCATTTAAATGAGCTGCAGAAAACTCTGTCCCTGAAGATGCAGCTAAACTGCTCTTTACAAGGAAGGATCCTCAAAGCCAGCAGCAGGCTGAGGTCTGTGCTGCTTTTCGTTCCAGACAGACACTGTATTCCTGGAAGTTATGAGCAGGGCCATGGTATTTATAAATGCAGCAACGGAAACAGTGCTTCTCAGCTCACCTGCCACTGGTTGCCCCAACACTGAGAGCTTCTTCCTGACAAGACCAGCAACACTTTGCAGAGAGGTAGAACTTCCTATCTGGTCTGATCGGTATGTGATCCACCTGAGACTCTGCCACTGAAGTCGATTCCCATTCAGACACGCAGTGGCCTACCTGTTTCCCACAGAGCCCAGTAAAAAAGAAAAGCAGATGCAAAATCAGCTACTTTTACATGGATAGGCAGAGATGGCACTCACCTGCTCCCAAGAAATAGTTCCATTAAAAAATAATTCTCTAGAAAAGGAAAACTGCATGGAATAAGGGGTCAGGGGGAAGGCCTACAAATCAAAACATGTGCTCCTCACCCTTTCTCCCCCCTACCCCAAGCTTTACCCTTTCCCTGCCTCGGTAGGGCCCAGGAAGTCCTCAGGCCTTATCTTTACTTTGCTATACATTAAGTCTTATCCTCTCTGGAAAAGTCTTTTGAGGTTCTTAAGGACATGCAGCACTCCAGAAAAAGGGTGGAGTGCTGGAACTCCAGAGACAGTCTTTGTTCTGAGGGTTCATTAGATAATGGCAGTTGTGTTCACGAAAACAGAGTCATAAACAGGGCAAAAGGAAGTGACTTTGGTCAAAGAACTGCTCGCTTTTCACCCCTCTTGCATGATGTCAGAATTTCAGCAGTTCTCCAGTTACCGGATGATGTCTGAGAGCAAATGAGACTCAAACAGAGCACTGAAAAAAGATAAAAAAGGTAACAGGGGAAAAAAAAACCAACAACAAAAAACCAAACTAAGAGAAGCACCTAACAGCCACATCTGCCTGGTCATCTGCTGCTTTATCACCGCTGAAGAGGGCACACAAGTCATCCTCATTGCTAAATCATGACAAATCAGCTCTAACGGTATCACAACCAAGTTCCACAATTAACTGCTCCTGCAGCCTATCAAACCATTAAGCCCCACACAGCTGTGCTACCTTGGCAATGCTGCTACCAAAAAAAACACCCCACACTGCCACCAACCCATCCCTCCCGCGCCAAAAAACATGCTGCCCTGGGCTGGGATCTGACGGTGGCCGACAGCAGACACCTCGGGAAGGAGAAGGGAGATCCCCAGGATCCTGATCCCATCGCTGGGTTGGAGTTCCTCCAGCTTCTCCTTTCCAGCCCTTGGTTGACTCTGCATCATCCCTTCCCACCACCCCACCACCACCTTCACTGCTTTCAAAGGCTGCTGACTTCTTAATTAAAGAAATCATATCATGGTGTTGAAGGGGGGTGCTAGCTGCATCGCTCCCGAAGCCAGAATGGAAATCCAAGAGGAATATGCTCAATCAGGGGAAAAGCAGCAGAGGTTCCTCGGTGAAAACAAAGGCTATAAAAAGGACAAATGTTGTTTTAAAGAGAAAGAGGGCTCATACCCAAACAGCTCCCTGGATTCCTAACTACGCCTGAGGTTTAGTCACACACACATACAGAGATGAAAGACCTTAGCTGTCGTGTCCCCACACCCCCCCCTCCCAAAGCTCCTGCTATCCCTTCTCAGCGGGACCCAGCCACAGCTCAAGTACTCTCCTACTTCCCTACCTCCAAGAAACAGGATTTTACCTCGCTTTATTTTTAGAGGCACAAATCACACTGTACACAACACATGACATGATGTAACCGCGAACGCACAGGCATGGCCCAAACCAGTTCAAAATATAATGGTCAGTCAAAACAAATAAAAAACCTGCAGTTCCTCCCATATCCTGACCGGCTTCATGGAAAACTACAGTTTGTCATCCAAGTGCATTTTACATAACAGGCAATATCATCTATAGGGTGGCTGCGTTTGGATCCACCTGTACACAAATTGCACCGGAGAAGAGATGACACCTAGGTCGGGAAGGAAGGTCTGAGGCTTGGTACAAAATAAAGCTAGTTTCCAGTTCATTTGGCCGCTGTATTTTTCCTTTTACGTGACCCCCGTTTATACCCCCCAAAAAAGGGAAATGTCGCTGTAATCAAAGCCCTGGAAGATGCTAATCCCGTGATGGAAGTAAACACACGTAGGGATCACAGAAAACGTTTCGGGAGCTGCACTCTTCCAGCCTGTTCGGAGGAAAATAATCCAGGATCGGCTGGGCCGGCTCCAAAAAAAATTAAATGAAAATGAAGCAGCCGGAAAGTACATAGATGAAAATGGCTTAGCAGCGAAGGGGAAAAAAAAAAAACCTTGAAAAATTACGCTATTGTACACCACGAGAGAAGGGGAAAGCAAAAGCACCGTGTCACATCCACGGCTCCCGCCCGCAGACACCGGTGACAGCACCGGGAACCCACCGGGATTACCGGAGCCTGCTACGTTCCTATTTTCCAGGCGGATTTGGGGACGCGGAGCTGCTCCCCTCCCGCGTTTTGCAAGATTGAGGTTATGCAATTTAATTTTTTTTCCCCTGTTTACTTTTAAAACTTCCCGTGTGCCCACCCTTACCCCCCAACAACCCACCGGCAGGTTAGGGAACGGTGATCCCAACACCCCCACCGCCGCCCCGTTCCTTTCCCCTCCCCGGGTGTTGGTGGAGGAGGGAAGCGGGGCCAGGCTCCGCCACCAGCCACGTGAGGGGCCCCGGTCGGGCCCGACGGGACCCCACCGCCCACCGGGGCGCCTCCGGGGCCGCGGATTTCAATTTAAAGTGGCGCCATCCCCACCCCCACCCCGCCTGAGGGAACCGCAGCACCGGGGGCGGCGGGGAGGGAAGGCGGGAG
>VWZX01011303.1:587355-644069 GCA_013399015.1 Galbula dea | reverse complement strand
CGCGGCTCGGCCCCTGCCACCCCCCGCACCCAACCCCCTCCCCCGCGCCCCCCGGCACCCCTCGGCCCAGTGCTTCCTCCCTTCACGGCCTTGTACCCCCACATACGCACCTCTCTCCGCAGGCCCTGCCCGGTCCGGCGGGCCCCTGGCGCTGGGCCGTCTCCCGGGGCAGCCACGGGTCTGACCGGGCCGCGGGCGAGGGGCGGCGGAGACCTGGCAGAGGTGGGGGGCGAGGAGAGCTGTCCGGTGGGACAAGGGCACGGCTGGCACGGGGGTGGCACCGCATCGTGAGCCGCGGGGGATGCAGGGTGTCCCGCGGGCCGCAGGCCACTTGTGGGCCACGGGTGACACGGGGGTCAGGTCCCCGCGGACGGAGGCACGACTGGAGACAGGGGAACACCAGGGTCCTCTCCCACGGGTGACACCAGGCCCATTTCCCACACGCGACATTCAACCTACATCCCACAGATGACACCAGGCCCGTGTCCCATGATTTGGACTTCTGACCCACGAGTCACACCAAGCTTGTGTCTCATCAGGGACACAGGCTCCCATCCCACGGGTGACAGCAGGATCCTGTGCCACAGTGGATGTGAGCCGCTGCCCCATGGGTGACACCAGGGCTGCAGGACCAGCATCACTGCCACAGGCCCCCCCCCGGGCTGGCCCCAGGCTGCAGTGGGGCTCCCATGGAGCAGCTGACTGCTAGGGCCCGGCAGCAGCTCCCTCAGGTCCCTTGTGAGCTACACGCTACCCAACTCAGGGTCATCACTGCCCCGTGTCCCCCCAGCCATGGACGTACCTGGGCTGAACCTAAGGATGAGCTGACCCAGGGCACCCAGGAGCAGCTCCCTCAGGCTTCTTGTGAGCCACAGGCTGCTGAACCAGGGTCAGCTTCTGCCTCACCTCCTGCTCCCAGGCAAGGAAAAACCTTCTGCTGGCTTCCACCTGCTCACGTGGGGAGACACAATGGTGATGCTCTTTGTTCAATTGCTTCCACTGTTGCTGGGGTTTGGTATCTTTTAGCTTTTATCCCTGGAACAGGTTGAGTTTAGTTCAAATAAAAGGTACAACTCCACATCCCACAGGCCAAGAGGGAGAAAAGGATGTTTGAGATTCTCCAAACACATCAACATCACAGATAACATCCTGCTCCCCCCTGGAATCACCTGGATGTTTTGTACTGTCATAAAATAGCCTCAAAATCTGAGCTAGGACAAGTTCTGCTGGACTGAGGCAGCTCCTGGGGCAAGACAAGCTCTGTTGGATTTTAGCTGTGATTTCTTGCCCCTGCACCTCCCCAAAGTCCAATGTGGTGATGCTGATGGAGGCACCACTACACTCAGAGGCTTCCTGTGGGTTGAGCATTAGTAACACATCCAGGGTGGGAAGGCAGGAGACTCCCATCTCTGTCAGAGGATGACCACTTTTCACCACCACTTATGGTGCAGGAAGGAGGCAGAAGGAACTTCTGGTCCTACACAACACTGCAGCCAAACCCCTCTGTATTTAAAGGTCAGAGATAGCCTGCACAGAGCAGCCACATTCACTGTCCCCATGCAGACACCACCCTCTGCCTCTCCTTCCCCAAGGAAGGTGTTTTCACCTGGTGTTTGCAGCCAGGCTCTTTTTCCTGTTTATCCAGGAACACCTGGGGTCTGAGACACACACCCACCAGAAAGCATCTTCTCTGAATTCCTGAGACACACCAGAAACCAGAAGAGGCAGAAAGTAGCAAACTAATCCTTTTGTCTTCTTAAACTCACTTCCAAATGTGCTGACAACAAGAATTCCTGTTGTTCCACAGATGTGCATATGAAACCCAGCATTTTGGAACAGGAGGAGACTTTTAACATGTAAAATGTCTGAATGTAAAGCTTGTCAGAAAGGAACTTGTGGCTTCCTTCTGGCCCTACTTTTCTGGGCTATTTTTTGATGGAATTGACCTTTCAAAGTGTGGGATGTTTTTTCTTCCTGATCTGGGAGGTGTTTCTGATACTCCCCTTACTGGCACCATTAGGATCTCTGAAATCCTTCCCATCATTTAAGGCCAAATAAAATAGCCTGAGCCAGGAGAGCAGATCCCGGATGAGAATGGGTCAGAGCACCACACAAGGTGGGGACAGGACCCCCAGCCCTCCATGGATGGACAAGAAATGCAACCAGAGCCCCAGACAAGATGTGTGGGCACCAGCAGAAGCCATCAGTGTCTCTCTTCACCTGTGCCACAAGGCTGTGGAGATACAGGGGTGACCCTGCTAACATCATTCCTGCTGAAGCACTGAGAAACCCCAAAAAGCCTCAACTTGGCCCAATCCTAGGTGCTGTGGAAATGGGATGATCACCCCCCAGCCCAGGTCCCACACATCACCCTGCCATGCCTGCTTGCTGTTCCTCATCAGACTCACCTCTCCGCTGCAGCTGCTGCTGGGGGTCCTCAGGCTCCTTCTCCTTCACCCTCATCTGTCCCGTTTCCGCCTCCATGGCTGCTCCTGGTCCGTGGCTTTGCTCCATGGTTCTGCTCAGCTGGATGTGAGGACACAGAGGCTGGAGAAGTGCCTGTTGTCTGGATCTCCTCCTGTTCCTGCTCCCCTAGCTGTGGGATTTCAAACAAGGAACATCTCCCAGGGTTTATACAGCAGCTGGACCCAAACTGGGAAACCAGGGGCAACACAAGTACTCAATTAAAAAGCAGAGAGACAACAGAAGCAGAGAAAGTCCTATTCTCTGGCTTAATATAATTTTAAACCCTGCTCCTGTCAGGATCAGGAATCAGAGCTTCCTGCCTCAGAAAGCCTGCTCCTCTGCTCCATTTTCAACTAAACAAATCAGCACTTGCTCCTGGATCAGCTCTTGCTTGAATAAAGTCATTGTTGACAGGAGGACAGAAACAGGGAACTGATGCAGCAGCAAAGTTCCTGATGAGCATCAGCCAGAAGCCTGATGCACCAGGAAACAGCCGGAGGTGTTCAGAGAGACCAATAACATTCCCGAGCTACAAACCCTGAGCTACACTAACAACTCCTGGTGCCGGCTGTTCTGCTGTGATTCAGACCCAGAACAAAGTATCCCGGCTTCCAAGTCACACTTCACGAACGCTTTGCCTTTCTCTGGAGGCACCTAAAGCTCAGGCTCCTGGTACCAGAGCTTCGCTTCCTCGCTAGGAAGCATAAAGCCCAAATCACCCAGAAGCTGCCGCTGAGACACAGGAAGAACTCAGCTCTGGCTGCCGAGCGTGAAGCAGGGTGGGAAGGCAGCTACCGAGCTGGGACTCAACAATGGGCAGTCATGAAGTCCAGGATTAAAGGAAACACGGGGGGAAATGGGGAGGAAACTAGGGGTAGGAAAGGCTTAAACCCAGCGTCGCTTGGCTCAAAAAATGACTGGATTCGGCTAGGAGAGAGGAGAAAAGTGAGCACTAAGCTTTAATCCAAGAGGAGTGCATCTGCAGCAAGAGGAATTCCTCAGCCTTCCTGGCAAGATTTGCCTCCTGCTCTGAAGGTAGAGTGAGGTCTGTAACCACCTCTGCTGAGCCAACAGCAGCTGCAGCCACCACGGGGAGAATAAAAAATAGTAGCAGAAAAAACCCCCTCCTTCATACCTGGGAGCTCATTGCCTCTCCTCTCCTCTTAAATCCCACCCTGGTTAAATGGTTATTGCAAATGGGGAAAGGGAGGAGCTTTCAATTGTATCAGCTGAAATTTAAGGCTGAAAAAAGATCTTTCTGCAAGAAGCAACAGGTTTGCAACTGCATTGTCTATTTAAGGTTCCATTTGTTGTCATACAGCTCATAAATGAAATTCTGAGAGCCAGTTCCAAAAATTACACTGACATCAGAGACTCCTGATCCTAAAATGGCTTTCCAGAAGAGATTGATATTATTTAAATAGCTGGGAAATGAAGAGAATATTTTGTGTTTGAGAATCACACAGAAAACCTTGCAAAAAAACAATCAGAACAAACCAAAGCTGCTCTGTTTTGAGACATTTTTCTTCTGCTCTTGCAAACCTTGGTAACTGATCACTTGCACATCTGCAATGTCAGCTCTGAGCTCAGAGAACTCAGGAATTATTTTCCTGAAATCCTTTTTAAATCTTATTTCCCAGCTGCCATTGCATGTGTAAGTTCCTCAGCCACTCTCAGCACTGTTTGCAACAGCTCCTCCAGACCTGGCAGCTCACTCACTGACTCTCCTCTCCAGCTGGAGGAGGAGCAGAAACTGTTGGAGACCTCAGTGCAGACCCCTAAGAGCTGACACTCTTGCCTCCTGAACTCCAGCCCTGGAAGATGCACCCACAGCCACTCGGCTGGACCCTGCAGCACGCTCCCAGGTGCCACCAGGACCACAGCAGCCCCTGCAGGGCTGAAAGCAGCCCCATGCACCTCAAGGTTTGTCCTTCAACCTCTCCCACACTCAGCCATCTCCTGAAGGATGTCCTAAAGCTGACCCAAAGGTCCTAGGGGACAAACCTGCATTTAAAAGTAGTTTATTTGGATTTTCCACATCCTTTAATGAATTGCAAATATATTAAACAGAAAAGACTTTGTTTTGTTCCTAAGACTGTACAATTTTTGAAATAAAAAGTCAGGAAAAAGGAGAAAAAAAGAAAGAAGAAAAGGAAGACAACAAATGACATTGTTTGAATGCAAACAGGACACACACCACATACCCACACTTGGCATTTCTCCACTGGGTTGTTGTAGGAAAATGAGGAGTTCCCCAGTTCTTCTGAGTGAACAGACTGCCTCTGCCCTGCCTGCCTTCAGCCCTTGCTGTCCTCCTCCTGCCCCTGCTCAGAGAGCAACATTTCACTAGCTCCTCACTCTGTGGATCTCTTCTGAAGGGAAAAGAGCAGCTTGGGCTAAATGGTACATGAGATTTTTGGGGACAAAAAAGCCAGGAACATCACTTTAAGGTATGATGTAGGTCTACAGCAAGGGACAGCTTTAAGGATGAAATCTTCCAGGTAGCAGGAAGATCCTTCCCCCAGCCCAGCTGGGCTGAGAGCTCCTTCCAGGGCACTGAAAACTTTACTACAATTGTTCACACATTTTAGAGATAAAAAGTTGACTGAGTTTCCTAGAGCTCTGGTCCCCACTTAAAACCCAGAGAACAGAACCTGCTTCCTCCTGCTTTTTGTTTAGGAAGCATGTCAGGCATCAGAAGGAAGCCAATTAACATCTTAATTGGTGGCACTCACACAAGTGCTGCCTCCAGACCTTATGTTGAGGAGCTGCTGAAACTCCTCCTGGTGAGGGAAGTGTTGGGAAGCTGCACACACACTGTGGGGCTGGGTGGGAAAACCATGCCAGCTTGGACCAAGGTAACTCAGGAGCACAGGAGATGCAGATCAGCTCCTGGGAAATCCAAAGCCTGTTGCCTGCCTCAGGGAGAACTCAGCAGGAAAGGGAACGGCCTCAGAACCTCTGGCACCACACAAAACAATTTGAAGTTCAGAATGCTCAGAGCAGCTGAAAGACATCACCTTTTTCCAGTCAATTCATCAACCTTCTTCTAGACACAAGCTGGTCAGAAGGATGTGGCAGAGGCACAAAGCTCCTTTAACATATTACCCTTCCTTAGGTTTTAGGAAGTCCTTTCCATGCCATTAGGGGAGTTTAAACCTATTTTTCACTGCTTATTCTTCTACCTCAAGGAAACCCCAGAACACTGTCTCTTTTGCTCAGCACTTGAGGATCATCTGTCAAATGATGAAGGTGTCTGCATGGCTCCTGCCCAGAGAGGACTTGTGACAGAAGATGTGCCTGGTGCAAGACAAGGCCAGAGTTAGAGCCCCCTGAAGTTCTACAGGTTACCCCTAAAGCCCAATACCTTTCACAACACCAACCCAACCCAAGACATGGACTGATCACAACAAACCTGTTGCTATGAAATTCATCTCATTCCCAATTTATTACAATGCATCAATTGCTCTTTAAAACTGCTTATCTCATAGAGCACCAGCACTGCACAAGGGCACCCATCACTGCTGCAGAGCTGCCACAGAGAAAAACCAGCTCAAGGTGGGGCAGGTCTCTCCTCCCAGAAGCAGCCTCTGGAGAAGAGGAAAGTGTTTCCTAGAGTGAGAATCTTCAAGGAGACAGACAATTGCACGTTTTTTGCATCCTGCTTGGACCACACTTCACAAACCTGTTGGAAATTGCTCCTCCCTCAGCTACTGGAGCAGTTTGACTAAGGTTCTGATTGTGTTAAGGCTTCCATGGTCTTCCCAGTCTATCTGCTTCAAAACAGGCAGCCACCCTGCCCTAAGGGTCTGATCTTTCCCATTACAGTTGTAGCTACATTGCCCTCATGATTTTGCCCTTTATTCCTTTTTATTCTAAAAAAACCAAAAGGGAGAAGAAATAGTCCAGGGGTACATGGAAGAGGAAGCAAGGTGGTGCTGGCTGCAGGACAAAGTAAACACTGACCTTTCAGAAACTAGGTGAATAAATTAATTCTTGGTTAGGACCCCAAAGCACTTCAGGAAAGCTTTGATTCTGCCATGTGCTTCTCCCGCTCCGTTCCCACTCTTCCAGTCTGCACTCTAGGCAGGGACACAGGAGAGCTGGTGTGGTCTGAGACCCCCTCCCAGTCCCAAGCATGTGCACTGTGTGTGTTCACTGGAGACACTGCAGCTTTAAGGTCACATACATTCCCTGGCATTGAAGTTACACTACAATATGCAAGAGTCTGAGAGCCTGTGTGTGTCAGCACTGTCCGTGAGGAACTGAGCTTCACCACTCTGCTTATCAAGAAAGAGCCAAACTAAGACACGTTTCTGGGGAGAAAAGAAACAACAAAACCCAAGACACTGCTTCATTAGTACTATCCCAACATCTAC
This sequence comes from Galbula dea, assembly GCA_013399015.1. Lineage (NCBI taxonomy): Eukaryota > Metazoa > Chordata > Aves > Piciformes > Galbulidae > Galbula > Galbula dea. The sequence goes on along the minus strand of VWZX01011303.1, from coordinate 637,224 downwards.
TGGCTTTGTTACAGCAAACCACAAGTCTTTCTTCCATGATATTTCTCCAGCAAAGACGAATCCAAAAATAGCATTTGCTTCCCAGTCACTTTCAGTAATGGAGAGGAGCCAACTAGTCAAGACTCAGTAGCAGCTGAATATTGCACTGCCATTAGCTCTGTGTACAGTTCAAGTCCAAGTGGTGTACTCCTGGTGTCAGTGGAGAGCAGTGGCAGTGCTGGCTCAGTGATGTGAAGACCCAGGATACGAAGGAAGGGGAGAGCACAACAGGACCAGTCACACACTCAAGCTCAGACACTGGCTTTCAGCTGTTAAAATTCATCACTCTCAACTGCATGGAGCTGTGTGTCATCTGCATCTGTCATGCTGCTCTCCTGGGATTCATCTGTGCCAACTTGAAAGGAAAAGAAACACAAAGTAGTCAGACACCAACTCCTGAGCTGCTTCACCACAAAGACTCCCCCCAAAATTCACTCCAGCACGTCCAAAGCATAGGAGCAAGGGCTTTGGGCTTCCCCTTCAAATACTTCCAAGCCATATGGCTTTTCCCTTTTTCCTTCTGATACACTGACCTCTGGAAGCTTTAAATATATTGCTCTATGTAGCAATGCCTAACCACTCTTTCAGTGGAGAAGTTTTTCCCCCAACATGCAACCTGAACCTCTCCTGGCACAGCTTGAGGCTGTTTCCTCTTGTCCTGTCACTTGTTCCTTGGGAGAAGAGACCAACCCCCACCTGGCTCCAACCTTCTTCCAGGGAGTTGGAAAGAGCAAGAAGGTCTCCCCTGAGCCTCCTCTTCTCCAGCCTAACCAACCCCAGTTCCCTCAGCTGCTCCTCACAACACTTGTGCTCTAGACCCTTCCCCAGCTTCCTTGCCCTCTCTGGACACCCTCCAGCAACTCCCTTCAGCTTCTCTCGCGTATCCCTGCAGAGTTAACTCATCTGAGCCTGAGAAACTCTTCTACAATGAATCTGCACAGCCAGGGAAATCCAACTGCTTACACACAGCCTAAGACTGCTTTAATTTGTTTATTGGAGAGGTTAAATTGGGGGTGTGTTTGTTTGTATGTCTGGGTTTTTGTGCTGTTTTGGGTTGAGGTGTGGGTTTGGGGTTTCCCTTGGCACTGCCTAGCTGTCCCTCAGCAGTTCCAGTACTCTGTCTCCACCTTCTGGACACAAACCTGCTCAGCCCCTGCCAGTTCTGAGTCTGCCCAGCTACCAAGGGCAGGGACAGGAAAACTCACTACTTCAGGCAGTGCAGGAACAGTCTCCACTATTAAAACTCCCCCTGCACACAGGATCAAGAAAACCCAACATGATACTCAGTAGGAAAACGTGACAACTGTTTCACTGGGGGAGTCAGGACTGCAGAACGCAGCACACATCTATGCACAAGAAACCCAACCCTGTTCTCCTCCTTTTGAGGGAAAACCATTAACTTGCTTATTAGTATTTATTTTCTATCACTATCTCAGTCTGCATCAGAGGGCAATGTTTGTGACTGTCCATGCTTCAGAGCTGCTCATGCTTCATGGAATTTAAGCTGATAATAAAATGTTAGAGCTGAGAAACCCAGACCAGTCCTTTCTGGGGATTATTCCCAAGCAGCAGACCAGCAGTGATTTGTTTTCTCTTGACTCAAGTGAAACTGTTTCCATGATTTCCATCAAAAGCTACCTTTCACACAGAGCAGATCAAACACTTTCACCCAATATCCAGTTTAAGTTCTGACCAAGCCTCTACAGACAACATCAGCTGCCATTCAGTTACCTTGGTGTGATTTGATGCTTCTGTGAGGGAAGATCTTCAGCTCTGGGAGCATCCTGCTCCCCTAGGATGCTATTAGCCAACCCTGATTTGTATGAATTGATAGCAGCCATTATCTCTGTCCTACTCCATCTACAGATTCTAAACAAGTGGCATCATTCTTTATTCCCTGCTTCTCTGGGAAGCATGAATGAATTCTTCCCAAGGAAGAGCCTCTGGAGTTCCTGCTTGCTGAGCAGTGAGGCTGAGCACTAGGTTTCACTCAAAACTGGGATTCTTCCAAGCACCCCAGTGGAAATTCCTCCTTGAATTACAGAGGGTGGGAAACACAAACCTGATTCATAGGGGTAACATTCACTGATTTGCTCCTCTTGAGTGATTGGCTCCTCATCATCTGGAAGGTAACGTTTGTCAATGGCCTCTTTGATCTGGTTATTGGCTCCTTTGGGATCCAAGTCCATTGCCCATGAGAAATTCATCAGGGCCAAGTGTGTCTGACCCAGTTTTTTATAAACCTAAGAGAGAAGCATAAAGAGGCTACATTTACATGAAGCTGCTACTTGAAGGTTTGGACAACAAAGAGATCAAGTCAGGTAACTGATTCTGTGAAGAGCAACAGAGAACAGATCTCAGACACTGACTGCAGGAGTCCCAGGGAAACAAACCAGCAAGGGTGTGTAGAAAGAGTGAGCAAGGGTTTCTGTTTAAGAGTCCAAAAATTACATTAAACTAGTAGGTGACAGATCCAAAAACATAAGGAGGTGGATCTCCAGCTCTAAATTTCAGTGTGGAACTCTGCAGCAGGCTGGTGTAAATCCATCAGTTTAAAGCCTTGGCAATTCTTAGAATGCTGCTCCAAATGGAAGCAGCTTAGTGCCAGGCATCACATTTTCTCCTTAGACACAGTTCTGCAACAGGTGAAACCAGAGTGCTTGTGATCCCAGTTCAGTTTTACCTACCTTTCCTATTAAAAAGTAAACAAGAGACTCTTTGGGAACAATCTGTTTCAGTTCTTCAAGTTCTTGTAAAGCAGACTGCAAAGGAAGGAAAAGCAGAGCTCAGTCTGCAAGCAGTGACAGCACTGACCCTAACTAACCAGCATCTGAAGTTCCTTTCACATTAGTTTCCCACTTAAAGACTGTAGCATATTATAGCCTCAGTGTTAGAGAAACAGAGCAAGTCTGACAGAAATAGACCTTCAGTAGCTTTGGTCTCCCACAACAGGCACAAATTGGAAGCCAGGAGGTTCCAGCTGAGCAGGAGGAGAAACTTGTTTGGTGTGAGGGTGTTGGAGCCCTGGCCCAGGCTGCCCAGAGAGGTTGTGGAGTCTCCTTGTGTGGAGAGATTCCCAAGGCAGCTGGAGGTGACCCTGGGCAAGCTGCTGTGGGTGACCCTGCTGGAGCAGGGGTTTGGACTGGATGATCCCCAGAGGTCCCTTCCAACCCCCTCCATACTAAGACACTGAACAATTCTGGTATCAAAGGTCCCTATCAACAGAAAAGACCTAAGTTAGGTCTTCCCTTAACATGTGCGCACACATTTCTAAAGGAAGGGTTCAAAAATGGTCTTCTGTGGCCAAAGGAAAACAGGCCAGAGGCCAACAGCCCCTGGAGAGACTGTGGGAAGTTTTTCCCTTGTTCTAAACAGGGTAGAGATCAGCAGAGCATCAGACCAGAATTGCTTAGCTGCTTGTTTTTCCCCTTGGTAACAGCCTCTGTGAGAGGTGACTCTTGTTGCTGTAGCTGGGTATGGGGCAGTTTGCTGAGGCCTTTGTTAGTAACTGAGCAGAAACTCCTGATAGTGCAGCTACACATCATAACTTCCCCTTCCTTCTTTTCTTCTTCCAGGATCTGACTAAAATCATCAGCAGCATTTCAAAAGCATCACCTCCTGGCCCCAGACTTCATAACAATCCAAATCTTTAAGGCAGTTCTTTTGGCAAAGGTGGCACTTGCCAAGGCAAATGTTTCACCTCAGCCTCTACAAGCCAGGCTAATGGCCCAGGCTCTTCCTGCAAGTCCTGATGCTGGGCAGTGTCCATCTGCCAGTGTTCACCTTCCAGTCTACCCTCACTCCCAGCTACAGCAATGTAGAGAGGGCTGAAGTCTGTCTGCAGGCACCAAGCCTTACCTTGTACTTTTCATTTGCAAACAGTACAGAAGCTCTGTGGAATTTGCATAGTGGGTTCTTGGGGTCAATATTAATAGCTTTGTTTAAAGTCTCCAAAGCCTTCTCAGATTTTTTCAGTGCATGCTGGACCTGTTACAGGAAGAGAGAACAACTTTAAAAGGGAAAAGAAGAGCTCACCTGCCAGACAAGGGCAAATCCATTTCATTGCACTTCCTTACAACCTGTTCTCTTAAAGAAACAGTTGCCCAATTCTAGACCAAGCCTTAACAGGGACACAACTCACCCCATCTCCACCTCAAAAGGTTCTCCCCACCCAGGGGCTTACAGAAATCACTGACCTTTTGGCCAAGAGTGAACTCAATGCCTGCCTCTGTATGTGAGAGAGAAGCAGCCACTACCCCTGCAGAATGTGCCACAGCTTTGCTGCCATTTAGAAGGCAACTGAATGCCAGCAGGTAACCATCCAGCACACTTCAAGAGCCCTGAGACACCATGAGAGAACTGAGAACTGCTTCCCAGCTGGGTGAGGTAAGCAAGCACTGGTTGGACTGGGGCTACTGCCTGCCAAGGACTGCAGGCACTGAGGGATAAATGACCATTGCAAATTTGATTGAGTGGATGGTGGCTGGAGCAGCTAGCTGCCTGCTGCTTAACCTTCACTTGCCATGAAGTGGCCTAAGCAGCAAGTTGTCACATCTGCAAGTGACTGGAGTGAGGGAATGTGGACATGCAGCCAGGAAAAAAGCACTGTGCTTGCAAAGGCATCAATCTCACCTTTCAGTGTTCTGGAACTGGAGTGCTGCTCCAAATGCATGCAAGAGCAGTTAAAAACCATCTCATTTCTGAACTCTAAAACCCCCTATAAATACTCTGTTCATATTAATATCTGCACACAATCTTGATGTTCATCTCCTTACTCTCTTGGCTGACTCAAACATGACCTGACAGTATAATTTCATTACTGGCTAAGAGCAGTTTGCAGAGAGAGGAAGGTTTCTGTTCTTGTGGTTAATCCTGTGGCTCTTCTTTCATATGGCACTTCAAATCCTCCAGTGGCTACTCTGAACCTGCTGGGCTTTATGGCTAAGAACATTCAGGATGACTTTACTGCAGACAAAGTCCAGCAGCAGATTTAAACACAAGGAGAGAGTTAAGTGCAATCTACTCACCACTCCAATGTGGCACAGCAAGACTGAGCTCTGAGGATTGATATCAAGTGCTTTCTGGAAATGCATTTCAGCTAGACTGAATTTTTCCTGCTTGTAATAAATCATTCCCAGCCCATACCTGCAAGCAGAGAAACAATTCTCTTAAGTAAGGCTACCTCCTAATCAAACCAGTCTTTGTCAGTGAATATGACCTGGCAGAAATGGTCTGCAGCCTTGCCAGCCCCATTCAAGGGGGGGGAAAGTGATTTCTTGTAGGAGAAAGTCATGTCCAAAGTGATCTCAGGTGTTTTGCCCAGTTGAGCAGCCACAATTGACACCTGGCACACAGGGAGAGCAGCTAAACAGCTACAAAGTAAAAACCTAGCAAAGTTTCTGAAGATAACTGAGTTACTCTTGCAGATCCAACTTTTACTGCTTTATTTATCTTTTCCACAGAAAAAGCTGCAAGAAACTGCCAGTATCCTAAGGTACAAAGGGGCAGACATCTCTCCAGCTGCAACTGATGCAGGAGGAGTGCTGCACAGAAGAACAAAACACCTGAGGGAACACAGCCAAGAACATCTGTGGAAATCAAAAAGGCTCCAAGTTTTTGCTCTGCTGGTGGAAGGAACAGTTTACCAAACAGGTGAGGGCCACATCAGCTGCAGAAATAGCTTTGCTCTTCTCAGAGAGAGGAGTGGTAAGGAAATGATAGCAGTGGCAGCATCCAGAGGATATTTTTGTATCAGGAGCAACAGGATGGGGATGAAACAAAACTTACCATGCATTGTAGTGTCTAGGGTTGACTCTGATGGCATTTCTGAAACAAGCCAATGCTTTGTCTAGTTCTTCTGTTAGCACAAATTCATGCCCCAACAGGGTGTAGGCATAAGCATAGTTTGGATCAACTTGAATGGCTCTCTGGAAGAACTTGATGGCAATGTCATGCTCTCTCTGCAAGCTGAAACAGTTTCCTGCAGCACACCAAGCCTAGAGAGAACAGCATTCCACAATCACACCTCAGGGACTAAGGTTGAGCTGCAGAGATTTTCCCATCCTGGCTTCCCTAAGCATATGCAACCTCCTCCTGGATCAAAACCACAGTAGTATTAACACCACAGATAAGTCTCATTCCTGAGAGGCAAAGAGGCCTAAGTACATCTGAGAGCTAGACAAGCTGAAGCAGAGGCTGAGAATCTGAGGACACCCACCAAGTTTGTGCCAATTAGATATTGTACTGACTAATGACTAAAGCTTTTGAAGCTGTGGAGCAGGCTAGAAATAAACCAGCTGAGCTATTTTCATGGAGACAGCACATTCACTCTTCAGCTCCCTCCAACTGACAAATGTGGGACTCTGCAGAGCAACAGTTTTAGCAGCAGCCTCCTCTTTCCCCTCCTGCTCAGCAGCCAGCATGGCAACTGGAAAGCATCACAGCCCAGGGTTCTTCCCCTTCCCAAACTGGCAGCATCCCTGCCAAACTGCCTAACTATTCTCTGCTCCTTGCACTGGGATTTGCACTTTCCTCTTCTCTCCAGACTATCTTTCTACAGCTACCAACTGCTGCACTGCTTTTGAATTTCCCCACTATCTGACAGGCTAACAGGACAATGGGAACAGGATTCTCTCCTCCAACAGAAACAACAAGAAAATCCCAACATAACCTAGAGTTTTCTCACCTCTGTTCAGAAATAAACACCCATCTACCACTTCTCCTGTGGCACCCCTTAAAAGATGCCTGGCTGTGTGTGTGTATCCTGACTTTACACCTCCCCACACTCTGCAGCTCAATGGACTGCCATAAAAATGGGCAACATTATGTTTGAGATGAAATTCTAGAGCAAAGGTGTTGAAGTGCCAGGGAATTGACTGCTGCAAGGAAGAGGTGGCACAGGAAAAAGATATTCCTTATCTTTGCATAGTGGTAGCAGTAGCAGTGACTGACTAGCTCATGATCTTCCTGGATGAATGGTGCCAAGGCAAATTCCAGTAACCATGAACAGACAAAAGGTTTCCACCTGTTCCCTGTAAGCTGAGATTTTAATTCCAAGAAGCCATTTCAGGCTTCCTCAGTTCAGCAGATAAATCCTGCCACCCCTCTCTCCAGCTCTGCCATGCAGTTCTTACAGCAGAATACACTTGAACTAGCTGAGAGCTCTGTTCTGAATCACTGACTCTCACATACAGCTACCCTTTCCTCTCTCAAGACCACAGCATTTGATACCTCTGGTGAGTTTTTATCCATGTCTGTCAAATCCTTTGAGAGAACTGAAAGGGCAACATCTTTCTGCAGGTGCCAGAGTGTAGTTGAATAGATCTCCATGCCTTCTACTCTGTAGTTTTCAATCCTCCTTACTTCTGAAAATATCCTCTCAGCCTAAGAACAGAAAGGAAGGTTAAAACCCAAATCCCACCCACCAAAGCAGAGCACCCAGCTCAAGGCTGCAAGCCTCATATGTCCAGCCTGAGCATCCTCCTTGCTCTGGGCAGAGAAGACTACACACAACTGCAAGTCCTGCAGTTACCTGTTCAAGGCAAGGAAAGGACTGCACCTCAGCAGAGTTATGGTGAGCTGATGCAGGGCTGGGGGCATGCATAGGCATATGAGCACACATGTGTGTTTTACTTTCATTTGGGACAGCTAAGCTTACCAACAAATGACTAAAGAAGGATTTCTGACAGATATCCATTTCCTAAACTCAAGGCACCACAACAAGGGAAGAAGTTTAGCTGCAGGAAACCATTAGTGTCTGCAGCCTCACTTTTCAGAGTCAACTCTCTAGAAGGACCAAGTGATCCATGTCTAAGCAGACTGTGCCTGGAGTTTAAAAACCACTTCTGAAATCTGCTGCATTTCTCTCCTGCACACAATCTGTCAAGAAATATTCTAAACTTCTGCAGAAATGGCCACAGCAGTTACCAAGACAAAAGTGACAAGGACAGGTAAGCTGCTGGATTACCCTTAACCACTCCCTTCTGTTTCCCAAGCAGTTTGGCATCACCTCAGCAGAGCCAATGCTGATGTTTCTGAGGCTGCAAAGGAAACTAGGTTGTTGATGTGACCTGTGTTAACTCAAAAGGGCAAGAGAAGTTTTGGGGTATAGAACTCAAGCTATTTCAGTGACCTGATTCACAACATTTTCAACACTGCAGTACAATTACAGCAGCACAACTGTGGGTGAAGACAGGGGAGAGGCAAGGAGAAGACCCCAGTGGTTGGATGCAAAAAGAAATAACAGTGAAAGAAATCTCAAGTTCTTTTCCTCTTCAGGAAGGCTCAATCACTGCTGATGCAGACTCAAGATCTAAATCCATTCCAGGTATAACTTATGTTCCCACAATGATCTCAACTGTAAACTTCCCACAGCTCCTGCAGGAAGCCTGCAGGCTTTGTGCAAAGCAAAAGTGAGCAGAACCAAGGCAGAGAGCTCCTACCTGCATGTATTCAGCAAGTTCAAAGTAAGCTCTCCCAATCTGGCACAGCACCCAGCCAGTGCTGTAGTGGTGAGATGGCAAATGGCTCAAGATATTGATTGCTTCTTTGCAGTTGTAGGAGCACAGAGCCAGGTAACCTTTGCCCATGTCCCGGAGCAGGCTCATCAAACCTTCTGGGAGAAACACACAATAAATAACAGTGGGGACAAATAAGATAACTGAGACTGATTTACTTCAAACTGCCAATCTCCTAAGCTCTTCATTCTGGCAGGCACTGCTCTTGAGTTTGCTTTGTTCCCAAGCACAGGTTTAGGCACATTCTTTACTCCATCCTAAACATCAACCTCTGCAGCTGATGTCAAAGGAATGATTTCTTAAGCCAGCAACAGAGAAACCCTGAAATTCAGGGCAACTGGAGTTTTGCATTTGCAGCAGCTAGTCAAATGTTTTGTTAGTTCTGAAGACAGTTTCCATGTCTGGTAGTCATGGATACATCTCCTTGCTGCCTGGACACCTTAGCTGAGCCAAAAGAGAGGAATTCAGCAGTTTGCCTAGGGTTTTCTGACAAGCTGAATAAAGGCTGGGTTTGAAACAAATAGGAAATATGAAGGGTGAAGAGAGACCCCAGTTTTGAGGGAAGGTGACTGGGTTTGCTCACAGCTCCTTTCAATCTGTTGCCAAGGATCTTGCCTGAAAATATTTTAATAGGGACCAGAGCCTGGAAGATTTATCTGCTTATAACTAGCCACTTACTACTACTTCACATCTCTTTTGCAAGTTAACTACAAGAATTCAATGTCTTTACAATTATACAAAGGCAACAGCTGCAGGATAACTGAAACAAGAAACACCAGAGCAGAACTACTTTTTCATTCAGCCTTAAAATAGAAATACACAAAGTTTTACTCTAGCAGAGTCCAACAGTGTTCAAACAGACCTGCTGCTGCCTTCTGGAGCGTAAAAGCCTGGATCTGTGGTGCCACAGTGGAAATTTTCCCTTCTGAAATGATGGAAGAGTCCAATTTGGTAATTTCCAAACTGTCATTTAAGTTTGGTTGAGTTATTCCTCCCTTACTTGTTTTACTTTTTGTTTTTCTGTTTGGAATCTTAGGTGGAAACTTCATTTTTAGTTTTTTGCTATTTTCCTGCAAGTAAGAAAAGTAAGAGTTAGCTACATAAACCTTTCCAACTCAGGGAACTCAGTGTGAAAGTGCATGGTGGATAATTACAGCTGTGCCTCTTTGCAGCCCTCACAATGAGGCTCAGCTGCTTGACTTCTAAACTGAAGTCCACAGATGCTGACTAACTTCACTGAATAGTAATTCAGTTTTACCATTTCAGTTCACCATCCCTCAACAACAGGCCAGAAGTGTTTGTGCTTTGGTGTTGCCCAAGTGTGGTGTCCCCCAAGTGTCCCAAACCCCTGAAGTTTGGTACCTTTGTTGTAGAGCTATCACTAGTGAAGAGGCGAGAGCTCCTTCGAGGCAGTGCATTTGGTGGAGCAGCAATGGTTGGGCTCAATACCTGAGGTGTGGTACTGAAAAGAAAGGGCACATGGAAAACAAAAAGGGTTGGCTCCATTCTTACTAAAACCAGCTTTTATCTTTCTTTGAAACAAAAATGCTCAAGTACTGTAGCACAGATATTCCCAAGGGATGAAAAACCAAATCAACCTGCTGCACGTCAAGAGCATGAGCACAATTCCCAAGGGATGAAAAACCAAATCAACCTGGTGCATGTCAAAAGCATGAGCACAATTTCCTCCCAGCTACTTTCTCCCTTTACTGCTGGAAGGGTCTAACTGCAGACCCTAACTGCAGAGGACATTTCAAACAGACAGAGCAACCAACACAGAAGCTTCCTACTCAGCCACTGAGGTTATGGTACCTAACATCCAGAGAGGAATGGTGCAGGAACACCTCCATGGGCTGACAAATAAAGCACCACATTCCTTCCAGAAAGGAGATGCAAATAGGTAATAGCAAGAGGAGTCTCTTGGTTGTCCCCTACCTTGTCTGTGGGCCAGAGCTCTGTGTTTGTGCAACAAGAATTGGAGTCACTTCCCGGCTGTTTCCGCTCTGCGAGAAGACAGATTTTGTCCCAGCTTGGCTTATCCTGCTGACACTCTGCACAACACAAAGTTTCTACAGGTTTGTTATGATGTCACTAACAAGTCCCCATCTCTGCTGTAACAAACTGAATCCATTTTGCCTGTCAAACACTGCATAAAGGAGGATAAAGGCTGAAGGTGCCCCTCCGAGGAGCATCCAGCAGAAGCATTTTCTCTTTCTACCTGTTAAAATGCCACCGAGTTTGTTTGAGAAAGACTCTCCACCTAGTGGCAAGATTCTACATGTGAAGATGTTTGTGCAAGGACAAAAAGATGTTATGTTTAAAGTTCCCTCTCCACAGGAAGCTGAAGAACTCCAACTTTCCAAGAACTTCCTTCCCCAAGAACTCCAAAAAACAACCAACCACAAAAAGGGTTTTGAATTACCACAGTACAGTCACAGCCAGAAGCCACCACCACTAACACCTCCCTGAGGTGCTCACTGTACATCTGAGAGGGCTGCTCCTCTGTTTAGCATCTCTGTTCATAGCATAACTCAGTATTTCACCAATTAAATCGTTAGTACATGAGCCTTTGGAGCAGCAGAAATCAACTGCTCATCAACAAAGGGACCTGCAGTATGCAGCACAGAAAGTCAGACAGGTACCTAGAGTCACATGAACATGGAGCAGCAAGTCACTGCACAGCAGCTGAGCCATGTGTCATGTCACAGGCACCTTTCCAGTGCCTTTTAATTGCCCCAGGTTACAAGCATGTCATAGCACTTAGCACCAAAGCACTGTCTTGTATCTTCACACACCTTCAGAGAGCTAAAACATGCACTGTGTCTCCTACCCTTGCACAGCTGAGGTGTGGGAACCTGGAGCTGTGACAGCTTGACTGTGAATCTGAGACCTAAGGATGGAAATTCATTGTCTGATGGGTAGACATCCTACAAAGGATGCAGACAGGTCCTTTTCTCCCTGCCTCAAAGAAACCTGAAACTCCTTCTGCTCACTCCAGGGACACAAGTATTCAACTTGGTGATGGCTGTTTGGAAGAGATGTTCTTCAACACACAAAAACATCACGTGGGATCAACGACAGCACAAGCAACACCAGATTATGTGTTATCCAACTTCCAAGGTTCTGTCCTTCCCTTCTCAGTGTCTCTGCTCTCAGAAGACAGCTTAGGTGGCCAGCAAGTCTGCTTGCCCACTCAGATAGGAAGCCTTTGGATTCATCCTCATGTTTCATGCATCTACGTAAGTGTTTCCTAGGCAACTGCCTCCGTGAAGTCATGCACACTCCAGCCACAGCTCCACTAAACCTTCTCTTGCAGTCATTTGAAGAGCAGAAGTGAAACTAGCCAAGGAATTATCTGCATTGGACAAAGGCTGCAGCAGAATCCTAAGCTGTTTATTAAAGTGTGTTAATATTGATGGGTTTAGGTGGCAGGCACAGATGCATCTGGGCAGAAAGCATCTGCATGCATTAGGGAAGTTTACACCTTGGTGCTGGTGGTGCCACACCTAGCAAAGCACCAAACCAGCAGCAAATAGGACTTGACTCCCCAAAGCTTCTCTTCCATCACCTACTACACATGAGATTAAATGCAGAGGAGTGCTACACTAAAGAGCTGCACTTCACTGACTTTTTTTTTACCTTCCTACACAAGCAGAAGCCACCAGAAGCCAGGGTTTTCTACTGGAGTGTGGAAAACTGCCTGGTCCTCAGCAACTACAGGATGGCAACTGGCTCACCTCTACAAAGCATACTTCCAGCAGACTGTTTTAGCACAGTCCAGCCCCAACAGAACAAAGGCAAAAAACCCCCAACCCCAAACAAGCAGGACTAGGAAAACTGGTATCAAGTACTGCACTAATGAGATGTCTAGAAACAGGATACTACAGGTGCTTGTGCCATGGGATTCCAGAATTCCTAGTCACAGGCTTCAGAAGATCATTTAAAAAGAAAGAAAAGTTATCTGCTTAATGGTTTTTATGCCTTTAAGTATTGGGTCAATAAAAGACAGCCCAGTTTTTAACAGGTCCCAAATTTCACTTGCAGAGTGGCACAGCAAGCTAAGCCTGCACTCAGAGCATCAAGTGTGGAAGCTCAAGTTCTAGCTCTGAGGAATTCACCACTAACTTGCTCTGAGGCTGCACTTTAAAGAGTTGACCACCTATAAAATTAGCATCCCTCATGCAACTTCTAGATTTACTAAAAAGATAGGGAAAAAGCCTCAGGTTTCAGGGGTTGATTTTGTTTTTAGAAAGGAACAACTAGTTCTTCAACTGTCACCAACATTCCACCTCTCATTTATCACTATGGCAACTATGGCAGTTTCTCACCCAGTACAAAAAGACAGTTTTTAGTGCCCTCTACCCAAGCCTTCACTGAGTGAAACAGCACCACCCTACCAGTTAGCTCTCCACAGACCACCAGCAGTACTTTGATGACTCTGGGCTGCAAACTTGAATTCAAGAAGTGTTGGCAAGAAAGCAGTACCAGTAACTTCAGCCTTCTGGGATTATTTGAAGTCATCCTTGAAAATGCATTAAAAAAACCCCTTAAGAGTGAAAACTCTCAAGTTTGGGCTGCATTCAGCTTCCACCTTGCACACTGAAGAGTTAGGAACTCTTCATTGTTTAGAAGGATCAGTGTTTGTGCTTTCTTCTCCTGACAGCAGGTGGACAGAAGCTGCAGCACCTTCCTCAGGCTGCCTCCAGCAACACCAGGGAAGCAGTTTGCATGTGATTGCATTTTGGGGGAAGGAGGGGAAAGGAGTTGTTTTAATTTGAAATAAAAGGACTATTGCTTATCATAAAAGTTGATAAAACAAAATATTTGTTTTGCTAGCCAAAGGAAATGACACAGTAAGCTGAAAATATTTACAGTGCAGACATCTTTCCTTGCAATATGCTGTGGGTTGGTTTTTGTTGCCTCATTTGCTTAGATGAAAAGAGTTTCAAAACAAAATAAAAACAACCCCTCCAACTACCCAGGCTTTAGAAACAGTTGCTACTGTAACAGACTCCTTCAACAACAGACTGTTCTACAGTGAATTGCATTTTAACACTTCAGAAACATCTGAACAGTTGTGTCAGAGAAATACCTGACCAGTTGCAGTTAGATTCCATTCCCTGCACCCCTAGCCTCAACAGCCTGTAAATAAATATTAACTGGGGAACAACATTTTACTTTGCTGCATTAAATAATCCTTAGCAGGAGCAGGGGGGGATTGCTTGTTGGTTTCTCCCAACACATGCTTTGTGGATGAATTAAATATAGGATTTAATTCTCAATTAACCCAAACCATTCCCATAACTAAAGGAGGCTGCAATTGATTCCACAGAGAGGAAAAAATGGGTTTCAAAATAAATTCTGTGAAGAGTGGATAAGTTGAGTTCTCCCCCCCTGGCCCCACAGCTCAGCTCCCATGCAATTTTAAATCTGCATCATCTTTGAAGGACACTGCAGTGTCCATCTCCTAGAACAGCATCACATTCCAGAATGCAAGTTACCTTCTTTGAAGGAGCTCCTGTGGATGGCACATCAATTACAGAAGAGGAGTTTGTGTAGTTCTGTAAGTAGGATCCATCTCCAGGGCTTGGGGTTTCTAGTGGCAAAATTCCAAAGCTGAGAAGAAAAAGAGGAAGGGTCAATGTCTGCATGTTAGACCATGAGAGCTGCTCTGAGCCTGTGGTAAAACAGAGACCCAGATATCAACTTCATTTCAGAAGTACTTCACTGATTTCTGTCAGCCCTCCAATATCTGTAAGAGACCCTTACAGACAGTGTTCTTCAAGGGATGTTCTGACATTGAACTACACAGACCTTTCTTTGCCTGCCTGCTTACTGACAGGCAGAGCATCCAAGTATTGATGGTGTGGCTTGGATTCCTGTTTAATAAGGTATCTGTAGGACAGAAGATGTATTTACATGCTCTTTAGAGGAGAGCTATTCTTCAAACAATGCTCTTAAAGAGTTTATTTCAGAGCAGAAACATGCTCCTCTTAAAGGCTTCTCCAGTGCCAACATCACAATAAGCAATAAACTCAATCAAGAGTTCCTCTTTTCTAACCCAAAACACCAACTGCTTGTTTAAAAAGCAGAAGAGCACAAGTCTTGTGAGGAGCAGCTGAGGGAACTGGGGTTGGTTAGTCTGGAGAAAAAGAAGTCTCAGGGGAGACCTCACTCTCTACATTTCCCTGAAAGGAGGCTGGAGTGAGGTGGGAGTTCGTCTTTTCTCCCAGGTAGGAAGCAACAGGGTGAGAGGAAGCAGCCTCAAGTTGTGCCAGGGGAGGTTTAGGTCAGATATTAAGAGAAACATCTTCACTGGAAGAGTGGCTAAGCATCAGAATATGCTGCCCAGGGAAGGGATGGAGTCACCATCCCTGGAAGCATTCACAATGTGTAGATGTGGTGCTTAAGGACACAGTTTAGTGATAGACTTGGCAGGGTTAGGTTAGTGCTTGGACTTGATCATCCTAGTGGCCTTTTCCAACCTTAATGATTCTCTAAGATGAAGACTAGGGCCAAGAGCAGTTAGTGAAGTTGTTTAGCTTTCACTTCTGCAGCATTATTTCTCATACACTCTCAGGATGTGTGGAGGAGAATGCTGTGCAGCACTGGACATCTCTCCTGTTTCAAATCAGACATCACCAACAGGTAGACAGACACTGTCTGCCTCAGGGACTTACCTTGGGGTCAGTGGGCTCAAAGCTGCAGGTCCTCCCAGTAAACTCCTCCCAGTTTTTGGTTTATTTTGAGCCTGTTTAGACAATATAGCAGTTCCTGGCCCCAGAGGGACAGCATCTGGTGAAATTACAGCTGAGTCAATGTAAGACATAGAAGAATCCGTGTTCAAGGAAGAATATTTTGAATTGGAAGATTCTAGGTTGATTCTGTTCAGCTCCTGAAAAATGGAAGGCAACTCTTCAATCCCCAAGCAGTAGTTTCTACTCAGCATTTCTCAGTCAAGCTAGAAAGACTGCTTTAAAGACAAGGACTTTAGCAAAACTCACAATTGTGTCTTGAGGTGTTTCCATAAGGACACTCTCAGGCTGTCTGTGGGATATGTTGTGGTTAGACACCAATGTTGTGCAAGTGTTAGGCAGACAGCTGCTGAAGTTCTGTAAAGATGTTAATTTAAATGTTTGGTCAGGGTCTGGTTTTTCACCTGCAACATGGGAAGGAGATTTAGTTATTCCTTAGTCTAGAACACTGAATATTCAGTCTGAAACAAGGAGGCTGGGGAACACAGGATTTTACCAGTGGTGCATTCTAATTGCACTGTTTTAAAGCCCCTTATGCTAAAGCAGAAATGTTCTTCCACTGCCAAAAATCAGTTTTAGGAAGAAACAGACTTGCTTTAAATTATTCTCAGAAGCATAGTTCCTAAGGGTCTGCTAGCTGTGGGCTGGAAAACATACACACACAGTTCTAGATTTAACACCACCCTAAGCTGTGAAAATGGAAGAAAACAAAAGTTCTAAATATAGGAAGAGTGTTGAAAATGCATTATTGCCACAAAACCACTCCAAAGAATTCTGCTGCCATTTTCCTTACTGGCTTTGGACAAGGAGTAAGCTAATGCTTGCCACACAGCAATGGCAAAGCAGAAAGTTTGACAGAAACAGAAAGGCAGAAAACCTCTTCAGCAGCAGCAAAGTTTGGCACTTACCCATTTCACATAGTGATTCAAAAGGGGACCAGAGGAAAGGGTTTAAACTAAGGCTCTTTTGGTAACATTCTGATCCTTTGGCAAGCCGGTCTGTCTTGCTGCAAAGAGAATGGTGACAGCACTTTTGTTCAAGATAGCTTTCCAGAGGAGTTGAAAGAACAAAAAACATGTTGAGAGTCACTTTTCAAGCCACAGAGAAATAGCAAATTCCTTTGAAGCTATCTGATAGATTTAGGCAGCTCTTTGGGGCCTGTGTTTAAGTTATGGAGCACTAGGATAACTGGAGAGGTTTTGGTTCAGAAGGATGCTGTTCTTTGCAACAGCAAGCAGCAGCCTGACTCTGAGCCTTGCAGCCATGGATAATATTTTTGCTCATAAATTAGAGGTTAAACTCAACACCTAAGTATCTGGCTGCAAAGATAGCTTCTTCTGAAAGACATTTTTTGTTGAGAACACGTATACTCTATCCAAGAACCTCACTCTTCCTGTTCAATCTGTTTACATTGACTGAAACCTCTCATATCTAGGCAAAAGCAAAACACTTCAATCTGTAAAGTTATTCTGACTTGCAGTCCTCAAACCATCCATTTGAGAGTTCCAGTTATGTAAACAGACAAAAATCAAAGTGGCAACACTGAGAAAGTCCTTGAGAGAGGGAAGAAGACACAACAACCCCAAAGGTGTCTGTACCTACACAGATAGAGACTCTTGGGCTGCACCTTTAACAGGTTGGGAAAGAGGGATTTGTGTTTTCAGTCAGTCAGAAGCTCTGGGTGAAAGACAAACCACTCTTGCATTACCAAATGAGATGGCTCCCACAACTATCTACCTGCACTTACCACACTCTGAAACTGTGCAGGACCCAGAGACAGGTGTAGCCCTGTGGGGACTAAACATCTATTTGACTGAAATTGGGCCTGGTCAAACAAAACCTCCCCAAGCTTTATCAGACAAAACACAAAAGCAACATTACCAGTAGACATGTCCCAGTAAGGAGAGAGTAAAGCAAGCAGAGTCCCCAAACTCCATAACAATGTCATCATGGCTTTTCTGTTGTTTATTCAACACTCCACCAGATAAGATCTGCTCTCCTTCTGCAAGCCTTTTTAAAAAACAAGAGGTTTAAAGGGGTTACAAGGCCCACACTATTGGGAGTCCATTGTTTTCACCCTGCTGCAGACAAAAGCAGAAATCCACTGTCAGTGGTCACAAGTTTCAAACCACATCCAAACTACTTCCTGCAAATGAATGTTCAATCACTGCTGGATTCCTCTAGCAACATGGAGCTGTGCAGTACTCTGAAGCTCAACTTCTCTACTGGGAGGGAAGAAAACCACATCAGACCCCCAAACCCCACCCCACTCCAAAACCAGAGACATGTAATACAGCATGACTTGTCCAAAAGTGATTCATTTTAGGGAGCCCAGTACACTGTGGACAAGAAAGTCTTCTAGACACCTCAGTTTTGAGGGTACTTTACCCAGCACCAGGTGAAGGTAATGCTTACTTTGGCAGTTTCCCAACTCAGCAATCCAACCTGAAAGGCTGCATGCACTCAGTTAAGATCCAGTATTAGGACATGGCACAGACTTTGGATTTTGATGCCCTGCTTTCTTGCAAGAGGGGCTCAAAAGCAGAACAAAAGGCTCAGTTTGCACCTACTACCCCTGCAGCAAGTAGCCCCCTCTCACACAGAATGAGCCCCTCACTAGGCTTGACAGTTGCTTTACACAGCTTCTGGAGATGGGAAGCATTCTTCTGGCATTTGAGACTGACACCTGCACAAACAAATCATCTCTTCTTGCCTCCAATGGAAATTCTACTTGTAGGTAGCTGCTTCCATCAGTATAGACCATTCCCACATCTGTATGAATGAGCTAACAACTGCAGCAGCAATGACAGTTCTATTTAACAGCTTCTGAAGAACACATTTAAGAGATCACACCTCTCCAACTGAAAGCAGTTCAGAAGCTGATTTACTACATGCACACACCAGACTTTGTAAAAGCAAGGGAAGGAAAGATCAGCTTCAAATTTATTCCATTGGGACCTTTCCAAGTAGAGCATTAAGATGATTTCCATTTCAACATGAGATGCAAAGAAACCTGTACCCTAATAGCTCCAAAAGTGTTAAAGTGTCAAGAGAAACACAGCAAGTCAGACATCCTCACTCCATTAAAGATGTCCAAGGACTCACCTACTAAGGAGAGTATCAAAGACTAAGGAGCTCCCCTTGCTCAAATGGAGAGGCCTGCATTTTGGTTACATGTCATTCTGTAGGATTTGGGATCACAATTGCATCACACTGTGTGAAACTGTGTCCCTGTCAAGGTTAACTTGCTGAAGGACCAAGGAATTCCTAGTTCATGCAGTAAGTCAGCTTCCAAAGAGAAATTCAAACAAGAAAAAGTGTCTTTGGAAGCCTGGACAGATTGTAAAGGTTTTACTTACTTGCTGAGGTCCACACAACATTTTGCAAGCAGGTATTTACACTGTGGGGTAGTGCAGCTGTGTCCCTTGAGGAGCCTGTATGCTTTATAGGCCTTTCCTGAGCGGTAGTAACACGTTGCCAGCAAAAACAGAGCTTCTTCTGAATGGACTAGAAATGAAACAACAGAAGCATCATCAGCTGGCTCTTCAGCATTCATACAGGGAACTTGGGGGCTGGGAGTAAAAAGCAGCTAGGAACAAGATACAAGACAAGTAGTGACATTAGCAAAAAATTAATCCCAGAGTCCCAGCATGGTGGGGGTTGGAAGGGATCTCTGGGGATCACCCAGTCCAACCCCCCTGCTCCAGCAGGGGCACCCACAGCAGCTTGCCCAGGATCACCTCCAGCTGCCTTGGCAATCTCTCCACACAAGGAGACTCCACAGCCTCTCTGGGCAGCCTGGGACAGGACTCCAACACCCTCACACCAAACAAGTTTCTCCTCCTGCTCAGGTGGATCCTCCTGGCTTCCAGTGTGTGCCCAGTGCCCCTTGGGTTGTCCCTGGGCACCACTGAGCAGAGTCTGGCCCCAGCCTCTTGCCCCCAGCCTTCAGTTCTTGCTCAGCATTGAGCAGCTCCCCTCTGGGGCTGCTCTTCTCCAGGCTCAGCAGCCCCGGGGCTCTCAGCCTTTCTTCCTGCCAGAGATGCTCCAGTGCCCTCAGCATCTTCCTAGCCTCCAATGGACCCTCTCCAGTAATTCCTTGTCCCTCTGGAACTGGGGAGCTCAGAACTGGACCCAGGACTCCAGAAATGGCCTCACCAACTAGGGCAGAGTAAAGTGGGAGGAGAATGAAGTGTATTTTTTCATTTGGCAGCATGTAACAAACTTCCCTATGCCATCCTCTTGTATAGTCAGACCAACTCTGTTTAAGAGAACTTTGATCCTTCTGGCTACCCAATCTAAAGAAGTGATTAGCCAGCTTGTTAAAAGAACAGCAAGTCAAGCAAAGGAGGCATTCCTAGGAGAACAGAGCTACTCTAACAACTCATTGGCCACACCAAGACCTGCCTGAGTAATATCTTATCTGCTCATAATACTTTGCATTGGCTTGAACACTGCCTAGACACTGGCACAACAACAGCTGTAAGGAAGTACAAGAGCTTTCAGAGGGAGGATCTATTTCAGCCTAATTTACAGTTTTAATCCTAATTTCAAGGGGTGCCTTTCTGTTTGCAATTTTACTGCTGTTACTCTTCTGAAGCACTGGTAAAAACCCAGTGTGTTCAAGGCAGAAACATTTCTCTGTAGCAGAAACTGGAGTTATTTTAGATTTCATATCTGCTTCAACACTCCTTCCATTTCAGAGATGAATTAGGTACCACATCAAGAGTGATCTAGTCAAAGAGCTTAACTTGGGACCCAGATTTAAGGCTGAGGTCAGACTTGATTTTGTGATTACAGCACAAAGGACAGAGCACCAACCAGTGAAGTAACTTTACACCTTACTGTAAGATTAGCAGCTGAAACTTTAAACAGCAGAGAACACACTTGAGAGGTGATGCTGAGCATGAGCACCCTGTAGTGCTCCTCTGAGCATTACAGTCTGGTTGTAGGACTTCACTGGAACTCTGTTTTCTGGGGTTTAAGCAAAAAGAGGGAGATACCTGGATACACTCACAGACTATGTCCAGGCCTGGTGCACAGCCCTAGTCTTTGTACTTCCCTAAATGTCAGATTCAAACCACCCTTATGCAGTGAAGGATTTTAATCCAAAGTTAGGCTGTCTAAAGGCAAGCAACATAAGTCTCCAAACAACTACTTTAGGCTTTTGCACTCCAAACAATTCATTTAGACTTAAATCTCCCCACTACATTATACTTTTTTGCAAATTAAAGTTAAATCAATTCCTTTAAACACTAATTTAACACACTTCAAGCCTTCTGGGAAACTACCAAGCCACAGATGTCCCCAGAAGGACAGTAATTGCAGGTGGACTTAAAAGAACTCTTTTTCAGGGTGAAAGCACTACTGCCAATCTGGAGTCACTGGATTCAAGTTCAGCAGCTTGGACTCTGCAGTGTAACTACTTATTTTAAGCAGAAGTCAGATGTTTTGTTAGCAGTTAATTGCTTGAACCAAGTAGACAGCATGCATGCTGTTCCCTCACAGCACTGCTGGTCACTGAAAAGAGCTCTTTGAAGTACTCTGGCAGAGTATTCTTCTCCAAAGATAATGTCAGTGTTAAGTCATATATTCTTCTCTTGGCTGCTGCAAAAAGTGATTTTGTGTGTAAAACCTTTGGCTATTACCTTCAACCTAGCATTTCCCTGCTTCTCACAGTGTGCTGTGTTCAGCAGATAGGCCACCCCTAAAACACTGCTTCCTGTATGCATACCTAGATTTATAAAGCTCTAACATTCTACACAGCACTTCTCATCTAAGCACCAGATGGGAGACCTCCCAACCTTGAAGTCAGAGGGGGAACAAAACCAAAGGCTTTATTTCTCAAAGGTTAGGTGTGTGCTTCTATTGTTAAGAAGTGCACTCTGGGCATGTGATTGAAAGCAAAACATTTCATTAGAAAACAGAGCATGAAACAGGTCTAATTCACACTGTAAGCTCAAGTTGTTAGGCATGAGAAATTGGATTCTGCTTCTGCTTTAGCTTGAGGGTTGGGTTGTTTGGTTTTTTTTCATGTTAGTGATCAGGGGACAACACCTGTCAAACCAGAGGAGAAAAGCTGAACATCAGTATCAACCAGAAAGAAATGGAGAAGAACAAAAAGCTTATCTGACATCATGGAAGAATGGTTAAGAAAGAAGGAGGACTAGAACACAAGAAAAATGGTTTTGGAGGACCCAGGGAAAGTACAGATTTGTGTTCCTGCTGCTCGCTCAGCATCCAAGACTTCCTTGATCTGTCAGCATTACAGTGAAGCAACAATTAGCAAGAGTTCAACAGGAGATGTCTATTCCATATGCTCTGATTCTCTTGTCTCCATCTCACTATGCTCTTCTCTCATCATCACAAGATTCTCTTTCAGCTCCACACCAATCACCACATCTGAACAGCATTATTAGCAAAGACAGCTTTCAGTATCAAGACAAGCTGAAGCATTTCTGTACTGCATCTGTCCTCAAGCACCCTTGGAAGACACTCAGTGCTTGAAGTTGCTGAAAAACCTCTCTCCCATCTGATTCCATGCAACAGATCACTGGGAAGACTGTACTTAAACACACTCTGATTACACTTTGCAGGAGCTTTTACTGTAAAACACACTGCCTCGCCATCGGGTCAGAGAATGAAATCATGTAACAGCAGCATTCTCCTGCCTTCCCCAAGCAGACAGTTGAACTTCATCACCACCACCACAAGAGTAAAACCAAGCTAAACCACAACTTAACAAACCCTAAATCAGAATGAAAAGCAGCATGAACTTTGCCTTAGCAAAGGACCTACCTTCTGCATACAATCTCTCCGCTAGGAACACTGCATCCCGGTAAGCATAGTGGTTAAGTGCTTGCCATATAGCAGCCTGCAAGAGAAGAACAGAACCTGAGTTGAGAGAAAAGCTTTAACAATGCAAAACTCATGAGCTCTCACTCTCAAAAGGCAAAGTTCAGTTGTGTTTTATTGGAGTTGTAAGAGTGGAAGATAAATCTGTAGGACAAGTTTTAGTCGAGTCAGCTATTAGCCAGGAGGCTTAAAAAGCCCCAAACTTAGCACTGAAGTCATGACCCAATCTGAGACTGTGGCTCCCTAGTTACCATTTACAGCCAGCTCTGAACTCCAGCCAACGTGCACTGAATTAACAGTGAGCACTTCCACTTGCTCCTGAGCTGTAGTCTGCTGCATAACTGAGCACAAATCACTGCAAGCTACCACCCAACACCACCACATTAAGGGAAGGCAAAAACAAAAGCCACTCCCCAACTGGTTACCAGTGTATTCCCATTTTGCTCTTAGCTCTACCCAAGGAGGGGAAGAGGAGGCAGGTAAAATCCAGGGCACTCAACCCATTCTAATGGCATTATGCACGAGCCCATTTGAACTCTCTCCTCTTAGGACATGCCAAACCAAAAGCCAAGAGGACCAGGAACCACACCAGTGTCAGAGGTTCTCAATGCTGATGAAGGTGTTGGGTACACAGCACTCTCCTTGAAGAGATATCAGGGTTCCCTTCAGAACCAAGGTGATGCACTGCTTTTTGTTGTGGTGTTTGGTTGGAGTCTTTGCTCACCAGCCACCTTTTTACTGCCACTAATTAGGGCTGTGAGGTATCACACAAGAATGAATGCAATGCAAATGAGGTGAACAAATTGACATATGTGAGGGCAACCTCCTTCTGCATTCTGCTCCTGTAGCCATAGCTGATCCAAACCAGCCACCTCCATACAGGTAGGATGATTTTTTTTTTCCCCCAATCAACACCAAGCTGGAGAGTTTGGGACTGTCAATATTTGTGCAGACTCTAAAGCTGGGACTGGTTCATCTGTGTTCCAGCACAAATCAAATATAGATACAGGTGTACAAACTGTACACCACTCCAATGTCACCATTACTTGCACTGGTTTCACCATCAGCTGCACCACAGGCAAGAGCTGCCCAGTAAAGAACAAGCCTTGAGGTATGCAGGTGTCACAACAAACACTGCTCAGCCAATTTTCTTCAGATCAAGTTAGAAGCCTTGTGTTGTCTGTAAAAGAGAGGTAGGATGGGAAAGAGAATTCCTTCTAAGATCCCTTCAGCTTCTCCCCACAAGTGGTGGTGTGCACACTTCTCAGGGGTTGTGTTCTGAGGTTACTGGGGCTGGTATCAGGGCTGAGTTTCTTCCCATCTAGAGATCTTGCCTAAGCTCCAAAGCAGCTTCCCCTTGGCAGCAAACAGCCTTTTTGCAGGAGTTTTGTTATTACTGATTCAAACAGGATCTGAACCTATGAACTCAAGGCATCATCAAGATTCAACAGCAGCTGAAGGCAAACAGAATCAGCTTCTGATACTCATGAGACAGATCTTCCAGGCTAAAGAAGCAGCACCCTGTACTGCTATTCCCAGTAGGAAAGCCAAGTGCCAACTTCATCACCCCCCAGAGCTCCATGGACCATATGCTGCTGCTTCCAACAGAAGCCTGACAAACTCAGGGTGTGAAAACTGCAAGTTTTCCTTGTGGGAAGCCTACATACACAGCCTCCATGAACAGCACACAGCAGAGAGTTTCCAACTACTACTGTACAGGGTATTATACAGCAAATCTCCAGAGATACCATCTTCCTCTGTTGTAGCTCCCAACAACCAACTTTAAAAGTCAACAGATACTTTTAAGCTTGTTTGAAAGTATTTAAAAGTTAATCTCTTAGTTTGATTACTATAATACAAACATCTTATTGTTTCTCTCAGGCTGTATTCCACACTTCAGATAACTGCAGCCACAGAGCCTGCCTGAAGTGATTACTCCCTTTCACCTTGAGAAGCTCCAAGGCTGCACCTTGTTTTGTGCACCACAGACAGCATGGCACAAAAGTACCAAGACAAGAAGGAAAGTGTTCAAATCTTTCAGACTATACCCAAGTTGGAGCAGCCTAAGGTCTCCTTTTGCTCTCAGAAGCAGCTCATCCTTCAGCAGATCACCAGTGACATTCCAAGTTGTGCTGTCTGCAGGTTGAAGATATTGCCTGCACCAGGGTGTAACTCAAGTGTGCTTACAAAACAGAGGTATGGGGGGTGGTGGTGGTGAAATCAATGTCATTTGACTTCTCAAAGAGGAGCAAGTTGTCAGAAACAATCCTGCCAAAGGCTAAGAGGGGACACCAGTGATTTTTGGCTATATCACAGCCACACTGTACCAATGACACTAGACACTGGCTCAAACAACAACTGCTACTGAGCAGAGTCCAAGTGAAAGCAAGAAGTCAGCTGACAGCATCCCTGTTATGTAGTAACTGTCATTTTGCAACCCAAAAGGTGCAAGTTGGACTCATGCCTTCAGCAGACAAAAGCTGGAGACCAGATCCTTGCACACACTCCCCTGAAGGAGCAGGAGGAAAGGAAGGTGGCAGGGAACTTTTCAGGAAGCAAATTTTGGACTGGAACATCAATCTCTTTATAGAGAAGTAGTTCAGTTTGTTCTAGCAGAAGTTCAATGCATCTACACAGCATTAGCAGCATATGACAATTGCTAAACCACACCAGAAGAATGATCTAAAGGGAAAAAAAAAACACTTTGGGGGCTTTTATGCCAATTAAAACAACCTAATTAATCCCAAAAAGACTTCAGAACAGGACACCATGGGACAACCACAAATACAACCCAGATGCAGTCTTTGTTTCCTCTCTGTGGTAATTATCAAAGTTCACATGGAACCTGTCAACAAAAACCCTAAGGAGCAGTTGAGATACTCTGGTTGCAGTGTCTGTTCTCAGGGCTACAAACATGGACAGGAGGGAAACTTCAAGTGTTCCAAAGTTTTGCTTTAAGCATGCTTGCAGACCACAGAAACCTCTAGGTCCCATTCACTCATTTGAAATGTGTATTAATTTGCAACTGCAAGGAGAACAGGCAACTGCAAGAACCACCATAGCAGCCTCAGCTCTGCAGCAAAGCATCCTCAGAGAAGACAGCACAACAATAAAAGCAGATTCATCTTTTATCTAGAAATATCTGTGCATTGTCCAAGAGTCACTTCTATCTTTGAAGAGCTCTCTGGCTTGGATGTGGTGTTCTCTTCTGACAGTTACATGTCCTTGGAAATGATTTTCAAAGCTTTCCAGTCTATTGACATGCTAAGCAGTTTCTCTCATGATTTATGACTTCTTGAGGGTGGGCAGAGGGGAGGAGAGTTTTCTGTGATAAGCTGTGCAGCATTTTGTGCAAACTCTGCCCATGAAACAAGAAGACATCAGCACTGCATCCCTTCAGCCATGACAGCAGCCCTGGAGTTCAAGCACCATTCAAGTATGTCCCAGTAGATGATGGCCTTGAACAGCTAATTCCCAAGGAAAGAGTTCATTTTGTTTCCAAGATGTTTTTCTGCAAGGTTTGGAAGGCATCCAGTCTGTTTCTCAGCACAAGGGATACAAGGTTTTATGTCTGAGCTGAAGAGGTCTAAATTGACCACATCAGGAAGTACAGTAGAGGTCTGTTGTCTCTGTAAATTCTGGCACTTTTGTTCATTTCAGGGATTTAAAAAGTCAGTAAATGAAGCTGGTGAAGGGTCTAGTCTTTTGAGAAAGAGCTAATGGAACTGGGGTTGGTTAGTCCAGAGAAGGCTCAGGGGAGACCTCCTCACTCTCTGCAGCTCCCCGAGAGGAGCATGGAACAAGGGGGAGGTTGGTCTCTTCTCCCAGGTAACAAACAAGGTAAGAGGAAACAGCCTCAAGTTGTGCCCAGAGAAGTTTAGACTGGATATTAGTAAAAATTTCCTCACTGAAGGAGTGACTAGGCCTTGGCCCAGGCTGCCCAGGGCAGCAGTGCAGTCACCATGTCTGGAAGTGGTCAAAACATGCAGATGTGGTGCTGAGGGACGTGGGTGAGTGGCATGGTGGTGCTGGGTCAACAGCTGGACTTGATCTTAAGAAGTCTTTTCCAACCTGAATGAGTCTGTGATTCTAAAAACCTAACCAGTGAACAAGATGCCTTTTGGGACATCAGTGTCATGTAATTCAACCCCCAAACTTATAAGGCAACATAGACACAGATCCTGTCATCTCTCTATCATGCTTTGCATATCCCAGCTGTAAAGATGACAGCTTTTCCTGGAATGCTGAGCCCTGTAGACATCCAAAAGGCTGCAAGAGAACAGACAGGAAAAAATCTCTGCAATGACAAAAAGGAGAAGTGGTACCAATTTTTCAAGCAATAACCAGAAGCACAGAGCTAAGTACATGGGCTCCAGCAACAGTGGGAATTCAGAAATGCAATCAACTTCACCCAGATGCATGCTGCAAAATGGAGATTACTCACTGGACATGTTACACCAGAGAGAAAAACAGGAGCTGTTTTGGAAAGGTCCTGTAGTAGATTCTCATCTCTACACCACTGCTCCCAGACATGGCACAGAGCAGCTACACCAGCAGATTTGCACTGAATTCAAACACTGACCTCAGTTAGCATGGTGCCCTGGTGGCTTCCTTACCACTGAAAGCAACAACATGACCAAGGCCACAACAAATAAACCCTAAAATTACCAGTGCTGCTGTAAGCAAGGAACAGCAGCAAAGCTAACAGTAGTAGAACCAACTGATAAAGGAAATAGTTGGCATTCAAAAGCAGGCAGAATCCAAACAGACACATTGAATGTAGCGAAGTCTCAGGAAAAACTGCAAGCTGCTAGGAGCTTAAGAACAGAGAACAAGACTAGAGAGGTCTTTACCTTCTGGGAAAACTGATCATGACTGCACACTTCTATCAGGGAGCTCTCAGGAGAGCAAGTATCTACCACTTGGTTAGTCTAATTAGCACAGGACCAGAAACACTAAATATTGTTTCCTGTCATTCACTCTGCAATGTATTTTTGCTTCCTTTTCTATTGTAATCCCTAGATTTCCTAGAACACCCAACTAGTGCAAAACACCAGTCCAGTTCCAGAGGTAACAGCAATGGCATAAAGTACAACCCCTGCAGAGGAGGGACTGGGTGGCCAAAAGCATTTCCAGCACCACATACCATCACAGAAGTATTAAGGTTGAGAAAGACCTCTAAGATCAAATCCACTCATTAACCCTAATCATTAACCTAATAGTGCCAAGTCCATCACTTAACCATGTCCCTAAGTGTCACATCTAGATGTTTTTTGAACCCCTCCAGGGATGGTGACTCCACCACTGCTCTGGGCAGCCTGGGCCAATGCCTAACAACTCCTTCTCTGAAGAAATTTTTCCTTATAACCAACCTGAACTTCCCCTGGTGCAACTTGAGACCATTTCCTCTCATCCTGCCACTTGTTACCTGGGAGAAGAGACCAACACCCAACTCACTTCAACCTCCTTTCAGGGAGTTGTAGAGAGAGGTCTCCCCTGAGCCTCCTCTTCTCTAGGCTAAACAACCCTCAGCTGCTCCTCATTAAGACCCTTCACTGCCCTTCTTTGGACATGCTCCAGCACTTCAGTGTCCTTCTTGTAGAGAGGGGTGCTCTCAGACTGAACAAACAGAACAGTGGCATCAATTTGACACAAAGCCCTGGTCTACAAGAGTGCTATTGCTGTCACCATCGTGCAAAGACATGGTCAAGTCAGCAGGGTGGTCTTCTACAGCAGAAGTCTTTCTTCCTCTCCCACCTTCTCATTAAAAGGTGAGTGAAGAGCTAAAAGCAAGAATTTTTACTATGCTCATTACAGAATATCATCAGGTACCACCAAGACACCTGGAGCAAGAGGTTCCTAGCACAGCTAGAAAAAAAAACCCACCTCGTTAAAAAGCTAAAAAGGATGGGAACATGAATAAGATTACAGAATTGTTAGAGTAAGGAGTATATAGGAAAGGTGGAAGGAAGCAGCAACTCTTAATTCTGTGAATAATGCCTTTTAGATGGGAATACTGAGAACAAGAGCAAGAAGCCCATTAGGGTAACAGCAGTGAAGCTAAAATAGGATAGAACAACAAAATTCGCGTTATTTTCTCTCTAGGTCTCCCATCAAACTGAAGGTACTAAACTCCTCGGGAAGAAGGGACGTCCTTCATTTGCACAACACGTACAGACTGAGAGAGAGAGAGAGGCATCAACAGGTCTCCCAGGGGATCTACCGGGTGAGCCGGAAGGACCTTTTCTGGAAGCCGACTCAGCTGCGGTGCCGCAGGAGCCCGACCCCTCCTGCAGGGAGGCCGGCTGCCCCCGGACGGGGCGAAAGGGCGAGGGCAGCTCGTCTCAGAGGCACAGAGGACGGAGGGGGGACGCACGCAGGAGTGAGGAAGCCAAACGGCCCCAAGGGGCTACCAGCCGGGAGGCCGGAGGAGCCCAGGCTGGCGGCGGTAAGTGGCAGGAGCACCCTGCGGGCCAGGCCCGCTCCCACCGGTGGGGGGGATACCCGGGGCCCGCAGCCTCTTTCCCCCCCCCTCACGCCCCGAACGGAGCGGGGCCCTCCGCCACAGGAGAGGGCCCCGGCGGCGGGGAGGCCTCCACCGAGGAACGGGCGGCGCGGCAGGCCCGGCTCCCCCCGCCCGGCCGGGCCTTGGGGCCTGAACGCGGCGGTAAGCCCGAGCCCGTGCCCAAGGGGTCGGTACCTGGACGGGTTCCTGCAGCACCGTCATCCTGCTCTCGCCGGTCTCCTCCTCCTCCTCCTCCTCGCCAAGCCCGGAGCGGGGCTGCCCCGGCTCCGCCTCAGTGCGTGTCTGAGCAGCAGCACAGTGTAGCCCGGCCCCTGCTCATTTAAACTCCCTGCGACCGTTACCGGGTCAGGCGGCGCAGTGGAAGGGGGCGAGGCCGAGGCAGAGCGAAGCTCGCGGCGGAAACACCCGAACGGGCTGCCGGAAACAGCCGAAGTCTCAGGCGGAAGGAGCCGAAGGCTGATGGAACACTGCGCACGCGCTTCCGCGTACACACACGCCCACGGAACCATAGAATCATGGAATCACAGAATCATTACGGTTGGAAAGGACCCTCGAGATCATCTAGTTCCAACCGATAGCCTTACACTCATCTCATCTCATGGCTAGGCTTCGCGAACGAAGATTTGGGAAGGGCTCTACCCACGTTTGTTTTAAAAAAGCTTTTTACCCCTAAATCATCCCCTGAAGAAACACATCTATCCTCTTCTTAAAAACCTCCAGGGATGATGACTCCACCACCTCCCTGGGCAGCCTATTCCAATATCTAACCACTCTTTCAGTAAAGAAATTCTTCCTAATATCTAATCTAAACCTACCCTGGCACAACATAAGCCAATCGCGATACGAGCGGAAGCGCCTCGGTGACGGAGCCGAGCGGCGAGGGGGATCTGGAGGCGGAGGGTCTCGGGGGGCTGGCGCCTCGCCGCTCGTTCGGGTCTGCTGCCGCCCAGGCTTTCCCTCGCTGCCTCTGAGCAAGGGCATGCCAACCGGGGCAGAACGCTGCCCGCACAGTCCGGCCGATGGGGAGAATCTGTCCCTCACGGCGGGGAAGGGTGGCTACAGCCCCAAGCCCTTAGTGCTGGCCCCCGGCTGCGAGGCTACTTTTACAAGCCCCTGCGGGGCTTGAGAGGTAGAAACTTGCACTTTGTACCAAATACCGCGGCTCTGGGGTGTCTTCGGTGCTGTGGGGGCCAGACAGAAGCCCCCAGCATCCCTCATCAGTCTCCCTTGTGCCAGGAGCAGAGAGCCCCGATGTGCCTAGTGCCAGCCCTGTCCATAGTGCTGGGCTTCAGCTGGTGGTTCCCTTGTCGCTACTCCCAGAGTCAGGGGCAGCACGACCCAGGTCCTGTCCCCACCACTGTCGGGCAGTCCCGGGCGGCTCCTGTGCTGCTGGTTCTCCCTGGTTAGCTACAACCAGGATAGCCAGGAGTAAAATGGGGTACTGGGGCAAGGGGAGTGATTTGACAATTACAACTTGAACCTAGAAGAAGGTGCTGCATCAGGCACAGGAAGAGCTCTTTTCCTTACTCAGAAGGATGGACTAAATATACACAACTAAACTTCAATTTATTAAAAATACTGACCTATCAATAGCCACCCACAAGGAGCAGAGTCCTTGTCCTTCTCCAACCCCCTCCACAGGCTTCCTCTAACACAACCACCACATAACAGCACCCCTGATACATGCAGACCTACGCACACGGACTCTCTGCTCTCTCCTCTTTCCAGTAGCTTTTGCACTTGAACTCAGCTGCCTGAAGGACAGATCCTGGCAGTGCCTGATGTGCTGCTGAGCACTGCAGAGCACGTGTGGCAGGAGGGTGCTGCGTGGTGCTTGTGTTGAGAAGCTGCATAGAGGAAGGAGGGCTTGGTCTGCTGCTTCCCCTTTACATGGCTTTCTCTGCCTTTCTGAAAAGCTTTTATCACTCCAGTAAATCTGCAGGTGTTTGCTTTCAGGGTGTGAGCAGGTTGGCATGGAAAGGCAAAGCTTTCTTCAATCCTTGACCTCAGGCAAATAACAAAGTGGGTCAGGGAGTAGTGCCTTCCACCTGGGACTCATACCTGGCTCACTATCAAGTTGACCCAGGTCATTTTGCCAAACACAAAGGGTGCAAACATGATACAGTGAAGAGTCGCCTTCCCTAAAGGCCTTTGGCCTCACAGACTGACAGTGGTGCTGCTGATGTGTGTATGTGGATCTGAGGGTCCAAGGGAACCTTTCAGGGAGCATAGTCCATACTCAGCATCCTCATCCTGATCTCACTGGCCTGCTGTGCACTGCTGATAACTCCTCAGGATGAGAACTGGCTCCATTTGTCTCTCCCATTTCAAAGGGCACAGCACTAACTCTCCTGACTCCAGACCATCTTTGGTATGAGTCTCTGTCTTATCACAGCCTAAGGAGATACAGCCATAGGCTGTCCCTAGAGTGGGGGGAGGATTGTTTTTACCCCCTGAACTTCAAGTGAAGCATCTGAACTACAGAAAGGCAGATTATTGCTTGTTGTCTTGGGACATACTGATTTCTGGAGACATCTCCAGTTCTGAAGTGCAGGTCTGTGTGTGAGGTCACTCGGTGGTGTCCACAGATGCTTTCTATAAATGCCTGTGGTACCAAAACCTCTTGCTCCTGGGGATCCTCAGGAGCTTTTTCCAGAGGAGGAGATAGGGTATGGAGGCACATAGAGGGGTAGATAACTATAGAGACAGAGAGGTACCTAGCTGTAGAGTAACACAAGTATATAGCCACAGGGGTGTAGAGGTATGTACTGTGCCTGTCCAAGTCCATCTTTCCAACCTGCTTTGGCACAAATCAGCTCTGCTTTACCCTAAAGAGGCACAACAGGTCCCCACAGTAAAGTATGGCTGGCTGCTGCCCTGAGGATGCTTCAAAGATTGGATTTCAGAGCCTTCATGTCTTTCTCTCCTTCTCTGTCATTTCCCACTGGTCTCTTTCTGCCTACCTTCGGTTTTCATTTGCACTGTCAAGTCCTGCCTATGCAGAAGCTGGAGGCTCAAATAGAAGGCTTGTACTCTGCACAGAGGAGAAAGAGTGAAGCCTCTTAGCTTGCCAGGGCAGGAATATCACAGCTCTCAGGGCCCCCAGCCTCTGCTGTGGATTTCCTCTGCAAGTTGAAGCAGGTCTCTTGCTTCTCCTCTGCTCGACTCCTGTCTGCAACAGCACGTTCCTCTGCAGGAGTCAGTGGCACGGTGGTGGCAAGGGCAAACGTGACCCTGGAGCAAGCACACAGCAAGCAGTGTCCTTTCTCACCCTCTCTCTTCAGTCCTTTAACAGATTAAAACACAGATAGTACACTACAGAGGGGAGATGCCCACATTCTCCCTAATGGAGGCTGTAGAAATACCACAGACAGAAGCCCAAATCTAATTTTGCATCTGTAAACAGCTTCTGTTGCTTTTTATGAGCATTTGAATCAAGGAGTGGGAATTGAAAGCAGCTGTTACTCAGGCAGTGCACAGAAAGCAGCAAGTGGCAGCTGAAGTCAACCACGTTGGAGCAAAACACCTTCAATTTCTAGTCAAAGTCGTGGAGCAAGGACCTTGGAATAAAGAACACATCAAAAAACAGTGGTTTTTGCTCCCAGGTGTTCTGCTGATGGGAGGGTTGGGTTATCTGCCATCAATTATTCACCTCTTCTGATGAAGCTGTGATGATTTTTTTAAGGGTAGGAAAAGAAAGAGAGCCACCAGCTTGCATCATGCAACCCCCAGACAGCTTCTGGCTGCAGACACGCTGCCTGCCTGGAGAAGAACCATCCAGGGAGCCCTATCCTGGCTGGGCTCCATCCCAGGCAGGACACTACCCATTGTCCCATGCCATGAGGGTGGAGGTGGGTCCTGGCCCAGAAAAGAGCTGTTCCTTCCCCATTTTCCTTGCCCTTGCTGATTCATCAGGTTTCAACTTCCTAGAAACCAACCCTCAGAACCAGACTTTTGGACCTGGCAATGTTACAGAAGAAAGAATGTTTATGTTGTTGGGTTTTTTTCTGATGTTCTTTGTTTTTCAAAGTGTCTCTGGTCATTTCTGGCTGAGACAGGCAGTGTGGTGATGAAGGAAAGGTGCCTGCCTATCTCCTGTGACAGGGACAGTGACAGGGCCAGGCAGGTCCCTCCCTGCCCCACAGTGCAGTTCAGCCTGGACCTGGAAGAAATGCTCCTGAGGCATCATGTTGTGTGGTGGATGGGCAGCAGGTCTGAAAAAGAGCTGGGTTTAGGACAGAGAGAAGGGTGAAGAGTCTCCCCAAAACAGGGACTCTGATGCAAGCTGTTCCTCATGCTCACTTTGCTCCAGACCTACCTATCTCCACCAGCAAGATGTGGCCAAACTGCAGCCTAGCTCCTGGCCCCACACTGAGGGTGGGGTGAAGAGCAAAGATCCTCCCTCCCCAAGTCTAAACTCCTCCCTTACATCTAGCAGTCATAAAACCTGCCTTGTTCCCCTCTCTGGGGGAGTTATCAGAGAGAGCAGGTGTAGACCAGGGGCTCTCCTCCATCTACAGCTTCAATGAGTAGTCCAAAGCCAAAGCAGAGAGCTCAGGAATGACATTTAATGAGCCAAAGGTCACAGGCAAAACCTGGCAAGAATAACATAAAGGTTTAAAGCCAAGTTGCAGAATCTCTCATTGGATACCAAGGCTTAGGCACATACACATGGAGACCAACCCTTGGTGGTGAGTAAGGCCAAAGAGCTCTGTGGAGATCCAAGCTCCAGGGGCAGGGATGGAGGAATCTCACTGTTGATGGTGCTCAGGTAAGCTCAGACACTGCTAGGAGCCTGGAGAACAAACAAGAGAGGTTTGATGCAGAGAATCTTTGAGACAAGACTGCTCCTTCTGAGATGAACCCAAAATGTCAATAAGCCATCAGTCCACACCATTAAAAAACCAGTGCCACATGCAAATGGTTTTGTGTGGAATGGAATCTCCTTGGCAGCATTTGCCACCTAACCACCTGGATTGGAACTGGAGAGAAATGGATTAAAAACAAAGTGAAAAAGATGCTGAACATTCTTAGTTCAGACTTCTGTCTGCCTCTGGCTTAGCCTTCTGATGTTTAAAGAGATTTGTGGAGGGGGGAGAAAAGATTTCAAATGTTTAATTTCTTTATTTAGCAGTAGCTGTAGCTCATTTAATTGATTTTTTTAATTCCCCCCCCCCCTGCTGCCTTTCACACAGCTGAGAGGAGGAGAAATGTTAGTGAGATAAGGAAACCATTAGAAATGGGCAGGGAAAGCTTGGGCCAGCTCTTAGTAGTTTGGATTTTCTTTTCAATTGAACAGATTTCAGAGAGATAATTCACCTTAAAATAAACCTGTTTCTCTGTTTTCCTCAGGCAGATTTAGGGGAACCCACAAAGCTTGACAAGGATCAAT
Source organism: Galbula dea (assembly GCA_013399015.1). Taxonomy (NCBI): domain Eukaryota; kingdom Metazoa; phylum Chordata; class Aves; order Piciformes; family Galbulidae; genus Galbula; species Galbula dea. The sequence goes on along the minus strand of VWZX01011303.1, from coordinate 603,141 downwards.
AGCACATTTCCCATATTCTGGTGGGAATGTTGAGATTTCATATTGCAGGAATGCCCTTGCAAAGTGCTTAGTATTTTCTAGCATCAAACCATTCACTGCTGTGGGGTTTTTAAACACTCATTTCCCCTGGTTGCTGTCTGATGACCACCTTTGGCTCCTGATGGGGTCAGAAAATGCACCACCATCAATCCCACCAACCTCTTTCTCTCCCAGCAGAGAATGGGCACAGTTACCCAGACCAGGACTGACAGGCAGGAGGTTGGTTATGTCCTGATACCTTTTGAGTGGCACCAGTTACAAATCAGGCTCCTTACCAGCTTTCTGTGCTATCAGAGCTGGGGTTACTCCTGTGGCCTTAGTCCCCTGCAGGGTTCCTTTGGGTTTGTGTTTGGGTTCCTCTGCCCCTAGCTGTTATCTGCAGGATTTCCAGTTTTGGAGTAAACAGTAGGAGACCCTGCTAGACTCACCTGAAGTTTCTTCTTTCAGCCAGACATGATGTGCTTGACAAAAGCTGAGGAGGAGATGAAAAATGAGAGCATGAGAGGTCACAGCATGCTGGGAGCTGTGCTGGGATGGGCAGAGAGGCAGTAGGGGGTGGAAGGGTATCCCCAGGGCACCCCATCTATCCCAAAACTGTTTAATGATACCCAGCCCCTCTTGGAGACCAGCTGGCACCACTACCCCCTCTTTTCTAAGGCCAAGAGAAATGGGTACCCTCTTGTTCATAATGCTTTCTAGTTTTAGGGGTTCCCAGATTTAACCACCCCTTATGTCAGATTTTCACCTGCTTAGAGCCCTGAGCAAGATGGGTCTCCAAATGTTCCCAATTAGCCTCTGTTGTGAAAGATGTTGGCTTTGTTTAGTTTTTAATAGCTTACAACAACACAGTGCCCAAACTGGGGATAAATGGGTCCTGAAGCCCTTGGAAACATGCTGTCTTCTGCTGCTGTTACTAGAAACCACTGGCACAGCCACCTTGCTCCCACCCCAACTCACATGTCTCCCAGATCTCCTCAGACAGGCCTTGGAGGGCACTGGCAGCTCCTTCTTGGTGATCACCAGTGTCCTCCCAGAGGACACATTTTGCACCCCAAGACAAGATGACTATATCTGAAGTCACCTTGGTGGGCACCTCTTGCTCGTACCTTCATAGTTGATGCAGCCATTGGCATCTTCTTGCCCTGCCATGAGCTGCTCCACCTCGCTTTCTGTCATCTTCTCCCCTGGAAGAGGAGGATGGAGAGGTGAGGGGAAGAGTTCTCAGCCCACCAGGACCTTCCTGTCCTTATTCCAGAGGACCAAATCCACTAGAGGAAGGCAAAGGGGATTAGAAAGGAGCTGTGTGCCACTACAGACTGAGGAGTGCTGCTGGGAGACTGTGGAGAGAAGAGCAAGCTGTGGTGGTTGTCTAATAGCTGAGGGTGTTATGAACTCTCCCTCTTGCATAGATCATGCATGAAGCTGCAGGATAAGATGGGAAAGGTCTCACACACAGTGGGAGCCATTCACCCCTACAGAAGCCTACGAGCAGCAGAACGCAGAGTCTCTCCAATGCCTGAGAGACATTTGCCAATGCAAACTAGCCCAAGCCACTTGCTCAGAAGGAGCTTAGGGGTGTCCTGTGGCCTGCTGGCCTCCCCAGGGTCAGCCCATACCCAGAGTGACCAGCACATGGCGCAGCTCAGCTCCCATCACCATGCCGTTGCCTTCCTTGTCGAAGACGCGCAGACCCTCCACGAAGTCCTCAAAAGTGCCCTGCTCCTTGTTACGGGTGAAGTGCTGCAGGATGGGCAGGAAGGTCTCGAAGTCCAGTGTCTTTGTGTTCATTTCTGGAAGGAGAGGAGGAGATGGGGTCAGAGATGAACATTCTTGGGCTGGAATCAGCCTCTGAGAACCTCCCTGGTCATGTTTCAGGGGAGAAACCCACTCCACAGGGTGTTGGGACTATTAATATGTTAGGGTTGAGAAGGGAAGATCCATATGAGGAGTAAAGGATTGGCATCTGGGGGCTGCACAGGGACTGCTGATATCAGCCAAAGACTTAGACCAGCAGGTTTCAGGGCCTCTGTCAGCAGGGCACTGGGGCTGCTCTGGGACTTGTTGGCTTACACCAGTCTGCACCAGCTCAGGATATGTTTTGCTAAGCATCAGTTGCCACCATTCCCAGCTGGGGCCAGCCTATCCCTTACATCATCCTATGTAATCATGGATTATATCTATGATGTATCCCTTACATCATCCGTGGCACAGGGAGAGGGAGTGAAGGAATTTTGCAGGAATGAAGACTCTCTTGAGTCATTTCCTTCCCAATTCCTTCATCTTGGAGGGCTATTCCTACAGAGAACATAATCCTTTGCTTGCTGCCAGGGAGTACAGGGATTGCTTGTCCCACCCTGCCCCTGCTGCCCCACTTTCCTGTCACCTTCTGGTTTAGGTTTGCCCAACACCTTCAGGACCTCTGCGTTGGTGGGGTTGTGGCCAAGCGCCCGCAGGACATCCCCGCACTGCGCGTAGCTGATCTGCATGGTCCCCGCGGGTGTCCGGTCAAACAGGCTGAAGGCTTCTTTGAACTCTGCAGGGAAGAAGAGCTCAGATGTCCCTTGCCATGCTGGCCCCATTTCCCACCCCACTGGAGCAAGTCTTGCCTGGCAGGGAGGGAAGGGATGGACATGTGTATGGTAGGTGCCCAGGACAGGCAGCACTGCGCTAACTTCAGCAACTGAAGCTGATGAAGCTTGCCAGACTCCTTCAACGAGTTGCTCAGCTTCTCCAGCAGGTTTTGCCACCTCTGTGGAGCTGGCTGGATGACCTGCTGGGGTTCCTGCAGTGCCAGTTGCAGGTGCAGACTGCTTGTGGCTGCTTCAGAACATCTGCTGCTCCAGAACATCTCCTTTGCTCTTTCCCTTTATTGACCTGGGCCTCCTGGGGACACTGTGACCCTCCTGGGGACCCCATGAGCCTCTTGCTGTATCCCCCTGGCATGTGCAGCACCTTGTCCACTCTGCTGGCATCCCCCAGGCCTAACCAGGCAGACACAGCATGGTAGCACTCATGTTTGGGGAAGGGTGACCATGTCCACTCCAGCCTTGCAGACCACATGTCACACCAGGCCTGTGTGCAAGGACACAGGAGATTCATTTCCAAGCTCACAGAATCACAGAATCAGTAAGGTTGGAAGAGATCTCTAAGATCATCAAGTCCAACCAGCAACCTGTCACCCCCATGCCACTAAACCATGTCCTTAAATACCACATCTAGATGTTTTTTAAACCCCTCCAGGGATGGTGACTCCATTACTGCCCTGGGCAGCCTGGGCCAATGCCTAACAACTCTTTAAGTGGAGAAATTTTTCCTTATATCCAATCTAAACCTCCCCTGGTGCAATTTGAGACCATTTCCTCTTGTCCTATCACTGATAACCCAGGAGAAGAGACCAACCCATCTTGCTCCAAACTCCTTTCAGGTAGCTGGAGAGTCAGAAGGTCTCCTCTGAGCCTCCTCTTCTCCAGACTAACCAACTCCAGTTCCTTCAGCCACACCTCAGATTTATTCTCCAGACCCTTCCCTAGCCTCATTGCCCTTCTCTGGACACACTCCAATGCCTCAAAGTCTTGTTCCCACGAATTATCATCCCATGTAGCAGCTACTCTACAAACTTCTGGATTTCTTCCTGCTGCCTCCAGGCTAGCAAGTGCAGCTCAGCAGCTGTCTGGCCCAAGCAGGTAATCATCCTTTCCAGCCTGTCCACATGAACACTCAGAGCTGTTAGCTTCTTGTCCACGGCACTAATGAATTCCAGATTCTGCTTCATCTTCTTCTGATGCCCAGCAATTGTTTGCTCACAGTGGAGCTGCTGCTCCTCCTGCTGTTGGGTGGGATGAGGTGATTGTGGTCTCCCCGTGGTGATACAGGCATTGTTGTCTGGTAAGCATTGCCTTGGCTTTGTGGTGAATCCTTGCCCAGGACTTTGGATGTGCTCCATTTTCTACTTGGCATCTTGATATCTTCTGCTGAGCCTCACCTGTGGACCTGTCCCCACAATGGCAGTGTCCCTGAAGTCCTCTCCACAGTTCCCCCCAACACCTTGAGGTGCTCTTGTTATATCCCACCTGGCCTGGCTCCATCTCTGCAGTTTGGATTCCTCCATCTGGCTCTGGGGGGATCCAGAGAGACATCACTGGGCCCCTGGGTCAAGAGGCACTGCTCCAAGGGTGCTCAGTGATGGCCAGTCCTGGCCACCTGAAGCCATGAGAGCACATCACATGCTCTGGGAGGTCACTGCAGGTTAAGCCCAAATCTCTTCACATTTTAACTTGCTCACATTTCCTCTGGCTTTCTCTTCTCCTTTCAAAAGCTGGTTTGGGGGCTGAGCCTGCAGGATATTGGGTCTCCTCCTCCCAGTATTCCCACCCGGATCTGCCCTCAGATCTTGTAGCTTACCTTATCTGTGCAGAGGCATTAAAACGTCTGTGGGGAGCTGAGGAATCCCAGCCCCGGCTCAGCCGCTCAGCACGGGGCTGGTCCTGCATCGCCAGAGGCTGCTCCTCCCTCACGAATCCCAGACTTGGAACCAGGCTGCATCTCACACCATGAATGGAAAAATACCTTTTCCCTGCCAGGCTCTGAAGCTGGAATTCTCTTCAGTGCAGACCACGGAGACAGGATCTATTCATTCCTCCTGACAGCCTCTTGCGGTCCCAGACAAATCCCTGCTCTGGCTCCCTCTCGCCTCCAGCATTCCCATCTCCATCTCCTGCCTCCTCCCTTCCCACCAGAGCTCTTCCCCATCCTCACTGGCCTGATGCTGGCTGGGGACATGACTTTCTGCTTTCCATGTTCTTTCTGCCTAGAAACCTCTCGAGTCCATCCTGGAGGGTGAGCAGCGTGTTGGGGGTGGTAGGAAATGAATGGGGGACTTGGACCCTGCTGGGCTTTTCCCTAGGAGGGGATTTGATGTGTGGGACCTTGGCTTTCATGTTTGCCACAAAAAGCCACCTGGAAGAAAGACTTCCCATTTCTAAAGGCACCTCTGGGAGAAGGTGAAGTCTGCACTTACCTTCGATCTGCTCTGCAGTGAATTCAATCTGTTGGGAGAAGAGAAGAGAGCCGGGTGTGAGGGTTGGGTACTGCTGGGGTGACAGAAGAGCTCTCCCTGAGTTTGAACCCTTCCCTCCCCAGGCTCTGCAGCCTTCTCGGGGTGGGGGAGCTGTATCCATGCTGTATCCAAGCCATGCCTGGGAATGCTCCTGCCCTCACTGAGGAACTCAGATCCCTGTGGAATGCTCTGCTGGCAAGGGCTGGGCAGGCAGTAGGGATACTCAGCCCACTGGCAGGGCTGCTTTGGATGGAGAGGATGTTATCCCAAGGCTTGATCCCTAGTTCAAGTGATTAACCAACCCTGGTGCTGAGCCTGCTACCAAGGATTCTCCTGCCACAGCTGCAGCTTGGCCATGTAACTATGTCCTGGGGAATCAGGGAAAAAGTGAACTCCCACTGTAGAGACTTGGCTAAAAGATGCTCTCATATGGTGGAAACAACACAGGTGGCAAAAATACTTTAGGGTGGAGATAGAAGGTGGCAGAAAAGCCATTAAAAAGCTTTTTCATGCTGCTGGAGCCCCAACATAACATCTGAGCCAGGAGCTGTGGCTGTTTGGCTCCGCAGCTCTGGGAGCTCCCGGCAGCAGCATCCTGGTGTGAGTGTGAAGCAGTTTCCTTGGGTGAGTTCTGTGCAGGGCTGGGGAGGGGCAAGGTTGAAACAACCCCCATTGAGGAGAGCATCAGTCCCAACCTGCTGCATCATTGCACCCTGGTGATTTTCCCCTCCCAGCCCTGGCTCTCAGCCTGGCATCGCTGGTAGCGTGGCACACTGCATCCCCAGTGCCTGGGGGACAAGAGAGGCAAGAAAGAGGTTGGCATCTTCATTCCTCACTCACCTTCACACTCCTGGGGTCAAAGGCAAGCTCTCGAGGTGACTCTAGGACCGCAGCTGGTTTGGCTGCTTCCTTCCTCGGGTCAGGTTTCTTGAGTGGCATCGTGCTGAGCGTTTGCAGAGGTGTGGGGGTGAATCCTGCCGCCCAGCCCAGGAACCAAAGGGAGAGATGAAAGGCAGAGTCTGCTCCTTCCCTTATATACAGAGCCCTCTGCTCACCCCGAGGGGCAGGCCAGCTGCTGGAGCAACTGCTACTTACTATAAAAGGAAGAAAACTCAAAGGAGAAGGGGCCCCAACTTGACAATTGCCCATTGTCATCAGCTCCCAGCCAGGCAAAGTCACCAGCTGCACCCCCACCCCCCCAGCAGCTAAAGGGGGAACATGTCCCCCTCCAGCACCTGCACTGGGTGGGCTGCATGGGGGCTGCTTGTGAAGTGATCACTGAAAACCTAACCGGGCAGGAAAATAGCAACAGGATGGCTGATAAAGCTGCCTCCTGCCTCCAGCCCCACGGGAAAAGCGTGTCTGGTTTCGCCAGGCTGCGAGGGCGAAGGCTGCAGAGACCTTTGGAAGATGGAGATTTGGGAAGTGCTGCTGCAGAGGAGCTCAGTCCTCTCTGAAGCATCTCCTTAGCCTCGTGCTCAGGGTCTGGTTTGCCCCAGTCTCTCCCCAGGGTTTGAGCTTGGGCCCTGGAAAAGGCTATGCTGCAGGTGAGGAGCTGTGCTCAGCTCCCGCAGGATGGCTAATGAGGGTGATGCAAATGATGGCTCAGTCCAGGCATTTAATTCATCAGCTCAGGATCTTTCACAGCCCTGGAGCACTCATCCCACACATCCCCCAAACCTTCCAGCTCCTTTCAGCCCCTCTCCAGGAGTTGGGCAGGCTCTGGTGGGAGATATTTCTGTTCTCCCCCTATCCCCCCACAGTGTCTGAAGACCTGAAGAAAAGGCAGAAGAAGTCATCAAGGTTGAGCATCCTTGAAAACGGAGCTCAAGGGTTACACTGAGACACCCTAAACCCACTCACATAAATACAGCCAGACTGTAGCAGAGCACAGGAGGAGGAAAACCCATCCCTGGGGGGCAAAAGAGGACAAAAAATTCTTTACAGCTGATGAGAACATCTCCTCTGCCATGAAGATGCTGCCCAGCTCCATTTCTCTGGCCAGTGCTTGTCTAAATTGGGCTGCAGGGATGGCTGCAAGCTGCTGGGTGGAACTGGAGCCTGGGAGGTGCTGTTAGTCCTGGTGTGAGAGCCATGAGGTTATGGTGCTGGCTGGAGTCTGAACACCTGTAGATACATACACACACAATGTATTTAAGTTTTATTTATCCATAGATATAGAAAATACAGTTCCAGTTGTATTTTCAGGTGTTTGAGTCAAGCTGGTGAAGGTCGTGGTGTACTGCAACACCTCAGGCTTGGCACGACTGGTAGATCTAATCTTGCTCTTTTGGAGCTGCTGCAGGGCTAGGAGTGATGGGAATGAAGGATATCACCAGCTCAGCACTGTCCTCAGAGCCCATCCCAGCCTCTTCTGTGCCAAAACTGCTCAAACTGGAGGCTGGGCTGTCACCAGCAGGGTTACTGAGGGCTTTCAGGAGGAGGGAGCAACCACAAAGTGCTGTGAAATTTGCTGTCTGCTGTCACCTCACGATTGCTAGCAGTGATCTGGGGAGCTGAGAGGGCTGGATGATGGGGCTAGGTGGGTGTCATTTGCAGTGATTGCTTTCCAGAGCTCTCTATAATACAGCAAGTAATTTAGCCAAAGGAAAAAACCAAAACAAAAGAAAGCCAGCATGTTTTGCTAATTGCAAACTCAGAGCCTGGGTCACACATTTCACCTACAGTGGGAATCAAATTGCTGCTATGCAGTGCTGCCTCCCCCTCAGCCAGCATCCCTCCATCCTTCCATCCCTCCATCCATGCCTCCATCCACCCATCTGTCCACTCATCCATCCTCCCATCCATCCCTCTCTCCATCCATCCATCCTCCTGCCACCCCTCTCTCCACCCATCCATCCATCCAACTCCAAAACAACCTCACTCTGACTCCATCCTCACTTGCTGGCAGCTTCTGGGCCAGAAATCAGCATCCAGAAGAGCCTTCAAGAACCATTCCTCCTGCAGTTGCTCTGCTTGTCCCTCCTCCTGCCCCACATTCTGTGCAGCATCCCAAGGAGCAGGTGCAGGAGCCACCGTGCTGAGCAATGCTGCCAGGCTTGTGGCAGCACCCACACCATGGGCTGGGCTGGGGAGACAAGCAGCTGCTGGAGATGCCCCAACCCCTCTTTGATGTCCAGCTGACTGCCATGGCAAGGAAAGCACACCAGGGGCTGGTTCTTCTTTCTGGTTTAATGAGAGGGAGCAGCAGCACCTCCTGAGTGCTGTCCTTTGGGTTTGTTCTGCTCTCTCAGCTGGCTGATGAACCTTCCTTTGCTCCAGGAGCCCAGCAGAGGTCTAACCTTCATCCAACAGCCATGAGGGCTCATGGTTAGGGCCAGGACAAGCCACTCTGCCAGGAAAACCCTGAGAGAGGCTCCAGGGGCTCTGCTCTGTGCAGGATTTTGGCACTTATGGAGGTAGCAATAGCTGTGCCCAGCCATGGACTGCATGGGCCAGAGGAGAGGTCCCAACCTAGAGTTCCCAGGGTTTGGCACTGGGCTGTGGAATTGCAGCCTCATCCCATTAACAGTGACCTGCTCTGGGAACAAGGACTCCCTGCTTTGTACCCCCTGTTCCCCAGGGGTTCACTCAGGCTGCTGGGACACAAGGAGTTGGTGGTGGGAGCAAGTGGGGCATCTGTATGATCCCAAAATGCAGGGGACAGCCCTGGAGACTCCTTGAGGGAATGCAGGTGACAAGGGACTGGTCTGCTGGGGACAGCATCAGCTGCAGTGGAACCAGCTCTGATCTGATGCCCAAAGGAAGTCCTGCCAGTTCAGTTCACCTCATCCAGGGACTGCATGAGACACCCAGCAGGGTGGAAGCTCCCTGCTGCCAGGACTGTCCATCTGTCTGTCTGTCTCTGTCCTGTCAGTGCTGGTTTAGCCCTCACCCCCCTCCAGAGAGGGCTAAATGCAGCTGTGCAGTGAGGACCTTCTGCAAAGCAAACACTCCAAGACATCCCAAGTGTTTCTCCTAGGACTGGCCTGATCCCAGCACATGTCCCCAAAACACACCCCAACCCCCAGAGAAAGAAAAGGGTTAAGGTGGTGGCTGCCTGGAAGCCATCCCAGCTCAGGAGCATCCCTGCTGAGGTGATGCTCACGTGTCTGCACCCTCTGCCTCCCTACCTCCAGCCACCCCCCTGAGATTTCCCTCACCATCCTTCCCCTCCTTGGGACCAGTCTGGAGCTGGAGGAGACTGAGCAGCGTGGGGGGGCAGTGAGGGGATGCTGTGACAGCTGAAAAATGAGCCACCAGGCAGCTAAAGAAGTTTCTGAAAAGGGAAGAGGAATCTGCCTTGAATGAAGAGGATTTTAGCACCTAGGGCTAAGCCAATAAACCTCTGCCAGCCCCATCGGAACGGGGATTGTTTGCACATGCTCCAGGAGCTGCTTAAAGCAGGCGAGATGTGGAGAGGGAAGAGGAGCAAGCATGGTGTGGGGAGAACCTTACCTGCCTGGTAAACCTGTCAGCAGATCCCTGTAGCACTGCCAGGGCAGTGCCCATGGTGACAGGAGGCTCTCCTCAAACCCTGAGCTGCTAGGGACAGGCTGTGTCCCTGCTGCCCCCTCGCTGGGAAGGTGCTTCCAGAAGATGTTCTGTCCTCCTGAACACACCCCAGCACCTCTCCATCAGCCACGGCCTCGGGCTGGCAGCGACCTGGGCTGCCCAGACTGCTGTCCCCAGGTGAAGGCTTTGCTTTCTCCAGCTCACCATCCCTGAGGTCTCCATCCTGGAAGCATGGAGGCATCTGTCCCAGTGGGAGGTATCACGGTGACTCTCCTCTGCTGCTGCCTCCTGAGATCTGTGTGGGCTCTGGTAAGTCTGCATGGCCCCAGGGGCTCCTCTGATCCATCTCTTGGCTTTCAGTATTCCTCATGGTGTGACCCACTCTGGTCAGGGGTCCATGTGTCCTCCTGGCTGCATGTCTTGCTCCACAGAGCTGCTAGCAGGAGCTGGGTGGGAGGGAAGAGCCTCTCTGCTCCCACTAAAATCTTTCCAGCAGCCATGGAGACACCATGAAATGATGGCTTTTCCATTTCTTGGGTACAGCCAGGGTAGGGTTTGCTGCCTTGGAGGCATCAGGGGAGCAGAAAGAGCAGAGAGATGTTTGGTCAGCATGGTTGAGGTTGGAGGGATGCTGTGAGATGCTGGGTGCACCCAGTGTGTCCCCCAAAGCTGGGCCCCCACTCTGCTGGTGCACCCCCAGGACCCCACTCCTGGCCTACTCCTCCACCCACCATACAGCTGCTTTTGGGAAGACCATGAGTGGGAGGTCAGGGTGTCCTCTCTGGGGCAGGATTTGGCCATGCTTACCTGTGGGCAGTCCAGGACCAACACCTGCAGCCCAGCTCCTGTTCACTTCCAAAGCTCTTTCCTCACCCCAGCTCCAAACTTCTTGGAACATCTCAGCCCAAAACATCTCAAAAGACATTTGCATGTGGTGTGACCAGGAGGCTGCATCTGCCTACCTCACACTGCTCCTGGTGCTGGGCACCCCTTGTTCACCAAGCCCTGGCTGCCCACTGCAACCAGGAACTTCCAGACCTGGCTCTGAAGGGCTCAGTGTGGACATCTGGAGCACCCAGCACCCCTGTTGAGGTGGGTGGGAAGGATCTGGGGCAGAAGCCCCAGGTGCCACTGCTTGCTAGCACAGACACATGAAGGACATGCATTTCTCAACAGACCATGGGCAGGGTGGAGGAGGCCATGCCATAGCTGCTGCCTTAGCTTTGCCTGCCAGCACATCCCTTGGCCACATGTGCTCCTGTCTTCCCTGCCTGGCTCTTGCACCTGCTCTGACTCTCGCTTCTTGCCCCAAGGATGGTCCTGCTTGGTGTGATGAGTCAGCAGCAAGACCACCCTGTGTCTGGAGATGATGTTCCTCTGATGGCCCCAGAGCCTCTTGTGAATTTGGACTTGGGGTTAATGAGTTGGGTGGGTTCAGGGCTTGGTGACAAGGAGCAACAGGGTGTTTTGTGGCAGCAGAAGCCATGTGGGTCCTGCCTCCAGTTGGGAAGTGCTTGTAGGTGTCTCATAGCCACCTTTGGGGTGCTGCTGGGACAGAGCAGCTTCACTCCCAGGTCCTGGCTCCCAGCTCCTTGCTCTGGGTGGCTCATGTCACTGAGCAGGCAGTGGCAGCTCTCTGGGGACATGGAGATCACCAGGGTGGGTTGAGGTCTCCCAGGGAGCATAAATCTCTCAGTTGTGAGCATGAAGAGACCTATGCTGAGCTGTCATCTGACCCTGCTGACCTCAGCCAAGCCACCCAGAGCAGGGGGGGGGGTCATCACTTCAGTTTTGTCTTGGCAGGTTGACCCTGATGATGTTCTCACAAAAGAAGAGCAGATCTACCTCCTGGTGGAAGCTAAGGAGAAATGTCAGAGAGACATAAAAGCCCAACTGGAGAAGATCAAAGGTAGCATCCCTGCCCTGTGTGGGGGTCAGCCAGTCCTGCTGGAGCTGGCTACCTCATCACAAATGCTGTCCTCTCTGATGGGAGCTGGATGGGGCCATGGACACAAGGCTACTGAGGGGTTGTGGAGCTCCTGGCACTTTGGGTACAATTAGGTGCTAATCAACTCATCACCCTCATTAGCCAGCACTGGCTGCACTCCTTTCCAGACTGCCCCATGCACACTGCAAACAAGAGCTGTGGAGGGGCCTTGGCCCCTTGGAAGAGGTGGGATGGGATGGGACATATCTCCCTGGCCTCTCATGGTTGCCCTGCTCTGCAGCCTGTGGTGATGCCATGACAGTTGTGTCTTCCTCACTCTGGTCCAGCACACATTTGGGGAAGCCAGAGGTAGGCAGTGGTCCTGTTTGGAGATCTGAGATGTGTCTTTGCTCTTTGGCCAGACACCAGCTGCCTTCCAGAGTGGGATGGGATTATCTGCTGGCCAAAGGGCTCCCCCAGCCAGGAGGTATCAGTGCCCTGCCCTGACTACATCTATGACTTCAACCATAAAGGTAAATGCTTGTACCTGGGCAGGGAGTGACCTCATCTCAGTGATACTCCTCCACTCCATGGGTCTGGGCTTCCCACAGGTCCTTCTGCTGTCACAGTGCCTGTTGCTGTCCCTAGGTCATGCCTACAGGTACTGCAGTGCCTATGGGACCTGGGCCATGGCTCTCAGCACCAACAAGACCTGGGCCAACTACACTGAATGTGCTCTGCTCTTCTCCTCCGAGAGCCGGAGCCGTCAGAAGGTGACTTTGCTTAGCAAAGGTGCTGGGGAAAGGCTTTGGAATGGGGACAAGGGAAGCGTGCAGCAAAGGTCAGGGGAATGGCTGGGAGCAGGAGGCTCTTTCCCCTTCTCCTCCCTAAACCAGCCCTGCTCCCCCATGGCTGAGAAGGTCCTGAGCTGTGGAGTGGTCATGGAGCTCAAGCCTTCTCTTCCAGGAGGTGTTTGACCGCCTGCACCTGATGTACACCACTGGCTACTCCATCTCCCTGGCTTCCCTCATCGTTGCCGTCTGCATCCTCTCGTACTTCAAGTAAGGAGAAGCCAAAGCCCCATTCCCAAGGGGAGGAGAACTGTCCTCTCCCCATTGCCCACACACAACTCCCTGAAGGGGAACAACCTCTAGGTGAACAGGAACCAGCCCCCCAAATCCCATCACAAACATCAGGCAGTTGCCCAAAGCCCCAAACAGCCCCAGTACGACCAGCTCCCTGTCTGCTCCACCTTGTTCTTGAAGGCACCAACACCGCTCTTCCCCCACCCCAAATCTGGCTTCTGTGCCCATGGGAGGGCTAACACCTTGGAGCTCACCTTCTCTGGGACCCCTCCATTGCCTAAGCCCAGCTGTGATGAGTTTGTGGGGCAGGAAGGGCAGGGCTTGTGTCTCATCCCTTCTCCCTAGGCGCCTGCACTGCACACGCAACTACATCCACGTCCACCTCTTCACCTCCTTCATCTGCCGGGCAGTCAGCATCTTCGTGAAGGACATGGTGCTCTACTCGGGGACCCTGGCCAGTGAGGCTGACAAGATACCAGAGGATGAGTTCAAGGCAGAAATGGGTCCTTCACCAGGACAAAGGAGCCACCTGGTAATTGCCACATTGAGACTGGGGGCAGGTTTGGGGGAAAGGGGATTTAGGAGCCCTGGTGCAGGAGGGTGTGCTTGGGACCCTCCCAGGTCAGGGCTGTGCTGCTCGGGGGTGATGTGGTTGGGGAGGGGTGAAGGACCACCAAGGGCCCTGCTCAGATTCCCTACATCCTAGTGCCACAGTAGAGATCAGAGCCACCAAAGGCATCAGTCTCAGAGTGCCCTGGAATGGGAAATACCTCTCCTATGGGAAAAACCTGGAGCACCTGCTCTATGTCTGATGCTGGAATACCCCAGGGGAGATGTAGCTCCCTGCAAAAGGAGCAACATGAGGCACACATGGAGCACAGCCTGGGGTCTGCTGGTGAGAAGGCAAAAGCCACCAGCTTTGGCTTCCAGGGGACAGCCTGCCATGGGCACCTCTCTGACTCTGTGTCCACAGGTTGGCTGCAAGGTGGCAGTGACTCTCTTCCTCTATTTTCTGGCCACCAACCACTACTGGATCCTGGTGGAAGGTCTCTACCTGCACAGCCTGATCTTCATGGCCTTCCTCTCCAACAAAAACTACCTGTGGGTCCTCATCATCATTGGCTGGGGTGAGCATGGACCCTAACCCAATGTTGTAGTTGCTGGGACCAGCTGGGAGCTGTGGCAGCAGCTGTGGCTGAGTGGCACCAAGTGCCCAGAGAAGGGCAGTGGGTGAGATGCAGACCAGCTGCCAGGGACTGGTTTGTTCTGCAAGTGTGATGTTTGATTCGTGTTCCTCACTCTGCTTCCTGCCCCTCCAGGTCTCCCTGCTGTGTTTGTGTCTGTCTGGGCCAGCGTCAGGGCCTCCTTGGCTGATACACAGTATGTAGCTCCACCTTCTCCAGCAGTCCTTTGGGGAGGGATAGACTGCTTGCAAATGGCTAGCAAGATATCTGTGAGCACCAGAGCTTCTGAAAAGGAGCAATTTCCAGAAAGGGCAAGAGGAGAGAACAGACTTACAAAGCTTGTTCATAAAACTGTCAGTAATCCAGACTAACAGAGCTTTTGTTGTGCATTTGGGAGGAAGAGAGATGCAGGTTTGCTCAATAAACAGTGCAGAGATGAATGCTAAAGGGCATGCTCTAAAGTTAAGCATTTTAAGAGGAGAAAGACCACCAAAGGTGCAGCAGGAGCTTTAGATGAGTTGGCCAAGGAGCCCTCAGGAACATTAATGCTAATTTAAAACTGATTTGCAACATGATGATGGTTATGAGAGTTTGTAGCGTGGCTGCTGTTGGGTCAAGATTTACACAGACTCCACAAAGGGAGTGGAGTGGGAGGATGGAGATGATGCTTTGGGGGTACAGGGAGCCATCAGCTGGCAATTTTCCTTACCAGTGATTTCAGGTGTCTCCAAGGTGTTTCCTTACTGGTCCCTTCAGGTGCTGGGACCTCAGTGCAGGGAACATGAAGTGGATTTATCAGGTCCCCATCTTGGCTGCCATCGTGGTAAGAATCCTGTGGTTGAATCTCCCAGTCCCTTTTGGGGATAGGAGATCAACAGAGTCCCAGAGCTGTTCACTTGTGGTCACTGGGGTTGTGTCCCAGCCACCCCAGTACCCAGGGAGGGCTCACATGATGCAGAGGGGTCCAGGGGTACTGGTCCCTCCCCACAGCATCACCCTCACGTTCCCTGCCTGCAGCTCACCCAGAAATGCCTGTCCTTATTCTAGGGGGCTTCTGGGCAAGGTCACTGTGGCCAAGGAAACCTCAGTGGGTGTCTGTTGGCAGGTGAACTTCTTCCTCTTCCTCAACATCGTGCGGGTGCTGGCCTCCAAGCTGTGGGGCACTAACACAGGGAAGCTGGACCCCCGGCAGCAGTACAGGCAAGTGCAAAACCATGCCCTGGCCCTGGCCTGGCTCCTTTTTTTTGCCTGTTTAGCAGAGATGGTTCCCAAGAGGGCTGTGAATGAAGAGCAGAGGCACAGGAACAGCTGCAGGATGATGGCAGCCAGCACTTCTAGCAGCTCAGTTTGAGAGGAGCAGCAGGCTCAGGAGTTCAAGCTCTGCCTACTTCCTCCTCCAAGCTGGATACTGTGCAACAGCCACACACAGACCAGCTGCAGCAGCAGCAGCTGAAGAGACTGTGCCCTTCACTAGGACCCTTACCAATGTCTGCAAGGGGGCTGTAGGCTGGCTGGAAGTCGTGGCTGGTGGCTCAGAGCATTTCTCCTCTCAGGAAGCTGCTGAAGTCCACGCTGGTGCTGATGCCACTTTTTGGAGTCCATTACGTAGTGTTCATGGCCATGCCCTACACTGAAGTCTCTGGGGTGCTGTGGCAGATCCAGATGCATTATGAGATGCTCTTTAACTCCTCTCAGGTTTGTTGACACAGAGCTACCCTGCCTGCTCCACACATGGAGTGATGCTCCTCCAGGAGGGGGGAGGCACACCTACAGCATCCTAGCTCAGGACTCAAACTCCACCTCTGTCTCTTTTGGCAGGGTTTCTTTGTGGCTTTTATCTACTGCTTTTGCAATGGGGAGGTAAGTTGGAAGCTTGAGCAGCTGAGCTCCCTGCTCTGACCTCTTTAGGGTTGGGAAAGTTAACTTGCAGCCTCCCAGGCTGGGATAACCAGAGGGAAAAAAATTGGGCCCATCCATTTC